>JAJOOF010000296.1:0-67894 GCA_029582545.1 Solanum lignicaule | reverse complement strand
GTTTGGTGGTGGAGGCTAATGGAGGGAAATGGGAGAGAGAAAATTAGGGTTTTTTGTTTAGAAAAAGTTTCTCCTCCCTTCAAAATATTTTTCACCTCCCTTGACCTAATAGACAAACAATTCTTTATATAGGGAGTTGGAAATTATAATATCATTATTTTAAAATCGTGGATCAAAATTATCGATCAACAAAATATTTGTGTATGAAATATTATCTGTATTTGAATAAATTTCTAGGTTGTGCAAAATATCAAAATGAATATTAACGAATGTGACAAATAAAATGAATATATATTAAAATATATATATAAAAAAATATAATGAACGTAACTAATGACATGTAAAAAATGCAATTTTAAAATTAATTGATAAAAAATCTTAAATTTTGATAAATAAGGATAGTTATCAATAAACTTATTTAAAATTATAAAAAATCTTAAAAGTTACGAATTTTGAAAATATTAGGCCAAAATTGGGTGTCAACAATACATCTACATAATTCCTTTGCACCAGTGACTAAAAATATTTCTTTAATTACTTTTATTGAAGTAAATGATCTTTACAAAGGATTCATAAAACTTTTGATAACTATGGAGAAGTATTGCAGACAATCCTTACTGTCGAAACTAGAAATAGACTATTCAAGCAGTGTATACAAGAACTACTCAAAAGAGAGAGTCAACAGAAAATTGAAATAGGTAAACCAAATAACAAGTCTGTGGCAAGTAAACTACACTAGGGAAATAAACAGACATTTGAAAGCGTATCATATTGAATCTAGCATCTCATGTGTGAAGCAAGTTAACTCTTGAGTTCGTCCAGCTGAAGATCTATAAACCTTGTAAGATTACCACATATATTAATAAGATTGTAGGTTGTATTCATGTTACTCTCATTTCTGTCATATTCTGAGTCAGAATGATTTTTTGTTGAACCAGGAGGCACAACGTTGTGAGCCACTGTTTGACAAATCTCCAGAGATGAATTCTCCTTGTCATTTTCCATGTTGCAGTTGGGGGGAACTACATTGCTACTCTTATTTTCGTCACGTGCATAGTCAATGGATGCATGAATTGTTTCTTCTGCAATATGTTACTGCTTCGAACGAGGAGAAAACCCAGAAGGAACTTCAAGGTAATTATCCACTTGACATTCTGTCGATAGATTAGGATGAACATCACAAACATCCTGATTAGTTTCATTTCTCCACCATTTCAAATACTGTGTAGTTACGTCTGGTTCAAATAGCCTAGACAGATAGTATAACCTCTTATCAGAATCAATAGGTCTGATGTAGTTGTACCAGCCAAATTCTGGACTTGAAGGCGAGCGAGGAATCCATTTAGGGAAGTCTTGGTCATATCCAAACTGCAATGCTACCTGATTTAGTCGATAAGGCTCTTGACAATCAAAACCAACAAGCTCAGATGCCCTCAAGCATCGAACGAAAGACTCAATTAATATATCCAAATTTTACCCTCCAACTATTGTCCAATCTTCTTTATCCTTGTAAAACATAGGAAACGACCACCCTTCCACAGCTAAGGCGTATGGCCTCCACAAAAAAAACTCAGATGAGTCAAAAGTAGCCCTCACATTAATTACACCTGATTGTTTCACATTGTGCCATAAACCTATTCTCACCCCCACTAACTATATTGTAATTCTGAGCCTACTTTGGCTGCAAAGATACCATCCTCTCCCAAGCCCAAACTTGAATAAAGAACAATGGCGACCAAAGACTAAGTTTATAAATGTCAAATTTGTCTCCATTTCTACCTGGAACTTCTGATGAAGCCATTATCCTACCATGTTTCAACGAGCCCACGTCCCTATATATACTACCAAGAACAGCAGGAGCAAGCACTAGTCTTCTATCTGATAGCTCTCTTCACCTATTTTACATGGAAACATAAATCTTGATAACCAAAGAGAAAAAAAGCTTCATGTTCATAATTCTTACCACTATTCATGAAAAAATACAGCCACCTACTCTGATTATTAGTCTTCAATCCGATAGCTCCCTTCACGCATTTTCAAGATTTTCTTTAATCTCTACCAACTCAGGGATTGAACGGTGGACAAAGCAGAGTCACCCAAAACAGAAAACCCACCCAAAATCATCATATCTTTAAGAGTAACAGTAGCTTCCCCCACAGAAATACAAAACTGTTAGTCTCATAGCACCACCTTTCTACTAACCCAAAAATCAAATTTTGATCTGTCTGGACTCTATAGGCTAAACACTTGATAGCTCCATAAATTCCTGCAGCTTTCCATACAGGGTGATGGATAACCTCCATAATTTGAACCCATTCTTTCCATTTCATTTGTTGATCCATCCATCCATTAAAACCATGAAAGGAGACTTTCAATGGCCACTCAGATTCGGATGGAAAAGGAATTGAAGGTGGCTTCAAATTCGGTCCTTCATTCAAAGCAACAATTGGATTTAAGAAATGGGCATTTCTTTGTTGTGGGATTCCACCAAGTAGTGAAACCAACATCTCTTCTCTTTCATCCATCATTGAATCTTCCATCGATTCTTTAAAATGCACAATTCACCTTGTTTTAGGACAAACAAAGAGTGAATTTTGATTCTTTTTGGACAACAAAAAGTATTCTTGTGTGTGTTTTTTTACAAGTTTAAAATGGTAATGACGGCTACAAATGGTTTATGCAGAGTATGGTTTACTTTCCATAATCTTCTTTGTCCTTTAGTGAGTATCAACTTAAGATTATACATTGACTGAAATGGAGCAACTATTTTTTCAAGGGGTGTAAAAACATAAACAAAAATTAAACATACGAGTAAATTAGGGTTTATATATATAAAATGAATATAAATAAAACTTTTAACTTATCTACATAGTATATCTTTTGAATACATCTTGTTCCGTTTGATGATAATGAATATTATTTAAAATTTATGTGCATGAGCTTTTAATCCTAATCCCTGATAAAGGAAGACGATTGTTGTGGACTATCTGTCAACCTAAAACTGGTGAATTCTAATGGAAATAACAAAACAAAATACGACAATCTTTCTAATTATGACAAATATTCACTCAGTAGTATTCCATTAATTCTTAATGTGATTTCAGAACTTATTTAAAATATTTGATATAATATTTAGAGATATACACAACACATAGTATCAATACATTTTTAGTGGAACGGTGTCAGTTGACTCATTTTGAATACGTGTGGCTCTACCACTGATGACAATGTATATTACTTAAATTTTATGTGCATGAGCTTCAGTTCTAAGCCCTAATAGAGAAAAACAATGGCAGTAGGCTGACAATCAATAAAAAACTGGTGAATATAGTGATAAGAATAACAAAATGAAATATGACATGTGGTAAGGTTTATATTATATCATAAGGTACATATTAATATTACTTGAACTTTACCTGCTTGAGCTTTCAATTCTAATCCCCGGTAAAGGAAAATGATTGTAGTAGTCTAACTGCCAACATAATATCGGTGTGTTTCGTGATGGAGATAACAAAAACAAAACATGACAAAATATATCTATAAATATATAAAGGGATCCAATACATAGTATGTATATAAATAAAACTTTTCAACTATCAACCTAGTATTATTTTTCAATGAAGTAGTGTGAGTTACATCTTTTGAATTCATGTGATTCTGCCATTGATGATGATAATACTATTTAAATTTTATGTACATGAGCTTTCAGTGCTAAGCCTCGAGAGAGGAAGACGATTGTAGTAGGCTGACTGTCACCATAAAACTGATGGATTTGATGAGGGAAATAACAAAAAGAAATATTACAGTCCTTCTAATTACGACATATATTCTTTCTATGGTATTTCATTAATTCATAATGTTATTTCAGAACTTATTTTAAAACATTCTAAAAAAACCACTTTTTCTATGAGGGGTATTTTTATAGAGAAAATATGAATTTGTTTGTCATTATTCATTTGATATAATATTTAAGGATTCAACAAAACATAATGTATTTACACTTTTCAATGAAATGGTTTCAGTTGACTCTTTTAGCCACTAACGATGACGTGTATTACTTAAACTTAACGTGCATGAGCTTTTAGTGTTAACATGATATAGGAAAACAATTAAGTTGACTGTCAACGTAAAATTGGTTAATTTGGTGATGGTAATAACAAAACAAAACAAAATATGAAATGCCGTAAGGTTCATATTGTATCATAAGGTACATCTTGATATGACTTGAACTTTACGTGCATGAGCTTTTAGTCGTAATCCCTGATAGAGTGGTTGATTGTTAATTTAAAATCGGTGACAGAGATAATAAAACAAAATATGACATGGTGGTATGTTCAATTTTGCCATCATGTACACATTGATATTAATTAAACTTTACATGCCTAAGCTTTTAGTCCTAAAAACTAAAAGAGGAAGACAATTACAATAGACTGACTATCATAAAACCGGTGAAACATGTGTAAGAATCCCTCTAATTACAACATATATTCACTCAATAGTATTTTATTAACTCATAATGTGAGTTTACAAATTATTATTAATCATTCTACCAAAACAATTATTATTTATTTTATCATAGGGTTGGTTTTTTTTATAAAAAAATAAATAAATTTGTATTGACAATAATCATTTGTATAATTTTTAAATATATATAGGTATACACGTTTGCCCAAGAAATTCTTCACGAGATATATACCAATAATGTGAAAGATATTTTGGATTTTATCAAGTCATATTTGAACTGTGAATTCAAATATCTATAATAGTGATATTAAATATTAATAACTGAATTTTGAATAAATTTTAGGGATAAGACACAAGTATATCTCTAGACTATGATCAAAATCACAGAGACACCTAAATTTAACTATGGTTCTAGTACCGCCCCTAAATTAATTTAAAATGGCATAGAGAGTGTGCACACTCTCTTGAAGGCTAGTGATGAGTGAAAAAAATTGACACATGTAACACCTCGAATTTAAAAGAGCTAAAAATAGAAAGAACTAAACTGGAAATAGCAAAATCTGAAATTTTGCAAGTTATGGATGAGTTAGGAGTTTTGGGTCAACTTCAAATGACCATAACTTTCGGTACAAATTGGGTTAGGTGTCCTATAAGATATCAAATAAAAGGTCTTGGAATCCTCTTTCCAACGCCACCAAGTTTGCTAATTTTTGAGGTTGTATGAGGGAGATACTCTCGTTTGAAGTCGGGCTGTCCATTTAAGGAAAGTTACCCAAAAATATGAGGGGTATTTTGGTCTTTTCCTTACCCTTTCAGATTAAAGCATTTTTAGTAAATAATTTGGGGTCTAAACTGATTTGGTTCATTTTTACAGATCCTAATTTATGCTAGGGTTCTGAAAGGAGTTCAAGAAGAGGAGAAAAGGAGAAAGGTCAAGGCGTTCTTCAAGTTTGCTTGCGAATCGAAGGTTGTTTTGCCAAGGGTTTAATCCCTAAGAGGTATGTGAGTTCACATAGCGTTGGTTTCGTTCATCCATGCGCCAATCATGTTATTTTAGCATAATTTCATTTTTAAAGTTGAAGAGTTTGAGTTCTTGATTAGTTTCTTGAAGTATTGTTTTCGTTCTTGAATTAAGATGGGATTGATGATTTCTTGAGTTAATCGTATGGTGTTTAAGAGTTGTTTTTGAGTAGATTCTTGTGTACTTTGGTTGAGTATTAAAATCTAAGTGACTGGGGCAGAAACCATTCGATTCTAGACGAATTAGGGTTAGAAAATGAGTAAGAAAATTCATCGGGTTTTCTGGGCAAGGAGCTGGCGCGCCGTGCCAGCAGTGCACCACAAGAAGTGGTATGTAGTTCTGGCCTTGGGGCGCTGCGCCACTCAGTGCGCCCCAACCCTTCTTCAATAGTTCAGGGGTTGGCGCCTTGCACCACTCAGTGCGCCAGGGTCGCTAGGTCCCCTACTCTTTCATACGAGCTCCTCGAATTGTACCTATGGTTTCTAATTGATCTTAACACTCTAATTTACATTTAAACATCAAGAGATTATCCATAACATGAGATCATAGCCCTTGAATCCATAATTTAAATTCAAGGTAGAGTTAAGAGTCAAGTCTTGAGAGTTTTTCGACTCACTTTAAAAAGTCTTTTACAAATTGTTTTAAAACTTGTTTTAAAGACTTGAGCACTGAGTTGAGGAAGAGTAGAGCTGAGTTCATTTTCTTTAAAATGATATATGGGAACTAAGTATTCCCAAGAGTAAATATTTTTACATTTCAGCAGAGAGTAAACACTGATTTCCAAAAGAGTTTTCATGAGCAGTTCTGAGTACCATCACTTTTAAGGGGAAGATTTTTGAGTAATAATCTCAAACCACAGAAAGAGTTATGTTTTTAACCATATGAGCTAGTATATTTTTGAGAGTAGTATTGAGCACCGATATGGGGAAGAGTTCATACAACTTACAACCCCCATAAACCACGTAGCCAACGTGGGTAGAAAGACAAATACTTCTTAGATGATTCCCTATTGCTTTTAAGCATAGACTAGTGGATCCACTTAGTTAGTAGGTTCTATATCCCGGAAAGTATAGGACAGTTCTGGCAGTGTGGGCTAGATGATGTATCATCACTTAGCTCATAGTGATGGTTGTCGGTTAGAGAATCTTCGAAACAGAGTTATTTTGTATTTTGGCATACAAACTAAGTTACTATTATATTTTTCAATACATTGAGTTGCTATCTACTATTTTAAAAGCTTTTATTTATATTGAATGTTTATCACTGCTTTATATTGAAATTAGTTGAGTCGAGTTGAGTTGAGTTGAGACGAGGTAAGTGTTTCTTTAGTTCCAGTTCAAGATAATGTCTTGTTTTAGAATTCCCCTCAGATGCTCGTACATTCCATGTACTGACATCATTTGGCCTGCATATTTTATGATGTAGATACATCTAACCAGGATCAGCAACCAGCGCTTCGTTGATCCAATTGAGTTCCAAAGTTGTTTGGTGAACCTCCTTTCTTCCAGAGGATCCCCTCTTTATGTTTTCCAGTATTTCAGTTTGTTAGGATGATCAAGGATCTTGTCCCGACATCCCTCAAAGTATTAGAGGCTTCATAGATATATAGACAGTATTAGTTCATGAGTCATGTTCATTTCAGTTGTTTTGTTCTAGAGTTGAGTTGCTGCTTCGGCCAGTGAATGTGTCTTTAAATATTCTAAGTTAGTTATTTTGAGTTAAAGCTTTACTTTTAAAATTCTCTTATTGTTGAGTAAGTCTTTGGCTGAGAGTTGAGCCAGACCAAGGGTTCACTTGGGGCCAACAATGGTTCTCGAGTGCTGGCCATGCCCAGGGTGTAGGCTCGGGGCATGAAAAACTTGATATCAGAGCATAGAGTTTAATAGTCCTAGGGTGTCTATGAAGCTGTGTCTGTAGAGTCCTAGTTATCGGTGTGAAGCGTGCCACATCTATAATTAGGAGGCTGCAACATTTAGAAACTATCTCCATTCTTTCATACTCTTTTCGTGCGATAGAGTTCATATCTATAAAAGTTTCCTTCTAATTTATGCTTGTGCGTATCTTTCAGATCATGCCTCCACGAAGAGCTATCTGAGGTTGTCCTGCTAGAAGGAATGTTGAGGATCAAGGGGTACCTAATGCACTATAAGTGTAACCCTAAGGAGAGGTCACTAATGCTAAGTTTCAAGAAGTTATCCGGATGTTGGGCCAAGTTGTGAACAACCAAGCTGGGCAACAAAGAGAGAATTGACAGGATATGGCTGATACATCCAGAATCCGTGAGTTCTTAAGGTGAATCCTCCAAAATTCATTGGTTCAACTATCACTAAGGATCTGGAAAACTTTGTGGAAGAGCTGCAAAAGGTTTTGAAGTTATGCACATTGTTAATGTTGAGCAAGCAGAACTAGCTTCATACCAACGGAAGGGTTTTGCTAGAGTATGGTTCGACCAATGGAAGAAGAATAGAGTTGAGGATGCACTAATTGTGAGCTAGGATATGTTTGAGAAGGTCTTCTTGGGGCGTTTCTTTCCCCGTGAGCTAAGAGAGGCCAAGATAACAGAATTCCTCACTCTTCAGTAGGAATCTATGAGCGTGCAGGAGTTCAACCTTTAGTTCACCCAACTTTCCCGTTATGCTCCGAAGATGATTGCTGATATGAAAAGTAGGGTGAGTTTGTTTGTTTACGGGTTGTCCCATCTATCAAGCAAAGAAGGTAAGCCTGCAATGTTGATAGGAGATATGGATATAGCAAGGTTGATAATCCATGTGTAGAAGGTTGAGGAAGATAAGCTGAGGGATAGAGAAGAGTTTCGAAACAAGAAGGCTATGACAGGAAATGAGTCTAGGTAGCAAAAGAGTAATGCAAAGCGTTCTTCTTTACAAAACAAGAAAAATGGACTTTGTCATGCCCCGAGGCTACCCTTTTGATGTAGACACGGGACCTAGGATCAAGAGTGACCCCAAGCTAACCCTGAATCTGGCATATCTTAAGCATACTAAAACAACTGAATAAAGAAATATTATGCGGAAGCTAAAACAAGAGGTAACTGAAAGATTGGGAATACCCAATACTGAACTGAATATATATAAAATTACTAAGAGTTCAACGATACTAAATATTCACTCAAATCTAAAGCTGAATCTTATACTATGTCTGAAAAGCCTCTACTGACTAGAGTTGTTGGGACATTCCCCCAACTAACTCTAGCAAAACTGAAAACTGAAATAAAAGACTGGGTATGTAAGACATGTCTATTTTCCTCGAAGTATGAGGACTCGCCACTGAAGCTGCTAAATATGGATCAGGAACCGATCTATGCGTGATCTGGATGTTGAACACATGAACCTACATCATTTCATGATGTAGCACAGAGTATGCGTTAGTACTTGGAATGTGTTGAGCATGCAGGATATAGATAATAACTAAACAAAGTATAAAAGTTGAACAAACGTAATTGAGCAATGACATAATTTGAATAGAAACATAGATACTAAAATATAACTGAAAACTAAGGTAAATACAATGACCAACTACTAATCATGAATTAAACATGCTGAGACTGAATACTGAAGTATAGCTGAAAACCTGGTCAAATGCACTAAAATTCTGACTGTGGGAGCTACTATTAACCGACATAAAACCACGAGAGTGAAATGCAGATTCCAATGTATACTCCCCATCTAGAGGACCCAATATAACTTGCCAGGGGTATAAAGGCATAACTGGCGTAGTCACTAAATCTTATGCGCAAGAGAGGGGACCTATAATCCTACGGGGGCACGTAGTTATGGGACTATGAGGGTACGCTGAACCCAAGTCAAACTAGGTGTTAAGTCTACTCCCAACTGAATATGTGTATGACACAACATAATTGAAATACTCGATAGCTCAATAGTCTAACATGAAAATTTGAGAATGCAACATTTAGGTACTGACAATGAAACATTCGAAACTGGAGCATGTATATTTGTTTAACTGACCTAGCAAGTGAAATTCATGAACTAAGAGAATCTACACAACTAGGGTTCTGAGTTTCATGCAAGGAACTAAGACATGATTTCAATAAAACATGATAATTTAATCAAGAATACTATAACAGCTAAATCACAACCAATATCTAAGGTTTTAGAAAACCTAGGTCTAAGAAAGATATAGCGAATCAAGAATCTCACTGAATTTTAGGGACCTAGTTGTTGAAAGGAACCCACTAGTGAAATCCCACATACCTAGTGATGAAATTCACAAAGAAATCCTTTGGATTTCGGGGCTGAGCTAAAGAAAATCTCATGCTTGTTCCTGAGGGGTTGGTCGACTTTTTCTCCTCTTTTGCTCTAAGTTTTGGTGAATTTTGGAATTTATACGAATTGAGGTAAGTACTGACTAGTTTACTAGGCTTAAACTAAGTAAAACTATGTAGTTTAGGTGTTAAACAATGTAGTTTAAATAAACAGCGCATAGGGAAAAGACCAAAACGACCCTAATTTAAAATCTGATGGGGGCCTTCCACGGACCCAATCACCAAAGGGGCCACGACCCGTCAAGTGGGCCATGGTTCTTGGCCAGTGACTATCGATTCTGGGGAGGTCCAACCACGAGCCCTACCATGGCCCATGTGAAGGACCACGGACCGTGAAGGCCACCGTGGTTCTTCACTTGGGCTGGGGGTCTGCTGGTAGAGGTCAATGGACGCTATCCCGGCCCATTATCAAGACCACGGCAAGTAGAGGGCTCTGTGGTCTGATGCGTGAGCCCTGGGTGGTTCTATACTTCCTCCACGAACCTTCCCATGGCTCATGAGGTGGTCCACGACTTGTGAAGGGCTCCGTCTTGGACCACTATTGGTAGGGTATTAACCACGATGAGGGTGATGGACTATGGTCTTGAACATGGACCGTAAACCCCTCTGTGGTTCACCCGCTTCTGTTGTTTTCTACTGCAAAGTCCAAGTCTAATTTATGAGGTGTTATAATATCTCCCCCTTGGGAACATTCATCATCGAATGAAGCCTAAACTAGCTAGTAGGGAAGGAAGGAGTTGCAATCCCTACCACTAAGTACTAGAAATTGATATATGATTGAACTGAGTTCCAAGAACATACAAATATGCTGAAATGCAACAACAACTGAAGGAACATGATACTAAGACTAGTTTAACGCAAGAGTAAACTAAGAGATTGGAGAGGAACTATTACCTTAAGATGAAACAAAATCGGAAGAAAAGAGATAAGGATACTTGGCCTTCATGGCTGCTTCTGCTTCCCAGGTAGCTCTCTCTACAAACTGACTCTTCCACAAAACCTTCATTGAGGCTACTTCTTTATTCCTCAACCTACGAACCTGACGATCAAGTATTTCAACTAGTACCTCTTCATAAGTTAGACTATCTTTCACAACCACACTCTCTAACGGTACTATCGATGCCAAATCATCCATACACTTCTTCAACAAGGAAATGTGAAAGACTGGATGGACTGCTGCTAGTTTTGATGGCAACTCTAACTCATAGGCCACATTACCCAGCCTTTTTAGGATTCTGTAAGGACCTACATAACAAGGACTGAGCTTTCCTTTCTTGCCAAATCTCATCAGCCCCTTAGCTGACACTTTCAGGAAAACCCAAATCATTGATTTCAAACTCTAAGTCCCTTCTCCTCACATCTGATAGGACTTCTGATTAGTTTAAAATGTCTTAACTCTATCTCTATTGAGCTGAACATTTTTCATAGCTTCATGAACTAAATCTTGCCCAATCAATGCTGCTTCACCTACTTCAAACCAACCGATCGAAGATCTACATCTACGCCCATATAGTGCCTCATACGAGGCCATCTGAATACTGGAATGAAAGCTATTATTATAAGAGAACTCTATGAGAGGTAGGTGATAATCCAAACTATCTTTGAAATCGATCACATAAGCTCTCAGCATGTCCTCCAAGGACTAGATGGTATGTTCAGCGTGACCATCTGTATATGGATGAAATGTTGTACTGAGATTTACTTGGGTACTAAAACCTTTCTGAAACGATTTCCAGAAATGAAGAGTAAATTGAGGACCTCTATCTGAGCTAATAGACAAAGGAACACCATGCAACCTGACTATCTCATTGATGTAGAGTTTGGCATAGTCCTCCACTGTATCTGTAGTCTAGACAACCAAGAAGTGACAGACTTAGGTACTATGTCCACTATCACCCATATGGAGTCATGTTGTCTACGAGTACGAGGTAAACTCGTGATGAAGTTCATGTTTATCACTTCCTACTTCCATGTAGGAATGTTAATCTCTTGAGTCATACCTCCTGGTTTCTGATATTCTAACTTAACCTGTTCGCAATTAGGACACTTACCCACAAAATCTGCTATGTCACTCATCATGTCGTTCCACCAAAAGACTTCTCGTAGATCATGGTACATCTTAGTGGCACCTGGATGAATGGAATAGTTGGAGTTATGAGCTTCTCTAAGAATTTGCTGCCTTAACTCATCCACATTATGGACACATAAGCGACCCTAATAACAAAGCCCACAATCTCTCCTTTGGGAGAAAACCTGAACTTTCTGCTGACGGACTGCACTTTTCAACTGAAATGACACAGGATCATTATCTTATTTTTCCTTCACCTCCGCTACCAATGAAGATTAGGATCTATTCTGGACTATCAAGCCACCATCTGACATGTCTGTTAGACCAAATCCTAAGCGAGCAAGACGGTGAACATCTTTTGCTAATTCCTTCTTTTCTTTCTCAACATTTGCTACACTACCCATAGATAGTCTGCTGAGACTATCAGCCACTACATTGGCCTTAACAGGATGGTAAAGCACATTCATATCATAGTTCTTGAGGAATTCAAGCCATATCCTCTGACGAAGATTCAACTCTTTATGGGTGAACACATATTGAAGGTTGTTATGGTCTGTGAACACATCTACGTGAGCACCATACAAGTAACATCTCCAAATCTTTAGGGCAAATACTATAGGTGCAAGCTCGAGGTCATGAATTGAGTAGTTCTTCTCATGGACCTTAAGTTGTCTATAAGCATAAGCTATGACCTTACCTCGATGCATCAACACACAACCTAGGCCGACCCTGGATGCATCACACTAAATCACAGAACCGTCTGAACCATCTGGTAGAGTCAAGACAAGAGCTATAGTCAACCTAGTCTTCAGTTTTGAGAAACTTTTCTCGCACTCATCTGACCATTGAAATTTGATTTGCGTCTGAGTTAACTTGGTCAATGGAGAAGCTATGGATGAAAATCCTTCAACAAATCTACTTTAATAACTAGCCAAACCTAAGAAACTTTTGATATCTATTGGAGAGGTGGGTAAGAGCCATTGTTTCACTGCCTCTATTTTCTGAGAATCCACTCAGATTCCTTGTCTAGATACCACATGACCAAGGAAAGCGACTGACTGTAACTAGAATTCACATTTGCTGAACTTAGCAAATAACTAGCGATCTTTGAGAGTTTGTAGAACAACTCTCAGATGAGTCACATGTTCCTCCTCATTCCGAGAATATATGAGGATGTCATCAATAAATACAATAACGAACAAATCCAAATACTGTTTGAACACCCTGTTCATTAAGTCCATGAAAGATGTAGGAGCATTTGTTAGTCTAAAAACATGACTACAAATTCATAGTGACCATACCGAGTCCTGAAGGTTGTCTTCGGAATGTCACTATCTCTGACTCTAAGCTGATGATAACCAGATCTGAGGTCTATCTTAGAAAACCAACTAGCACCCTAAAGTTGGTCGAACAAGTTATCAATCTTGGGGATGGGATACTTATTCTTGATTGTGACTTTGTTCAACTGGCGATAGTCAATGCTCATCCTGAGAGAACCATCTTTCTTTTTCACAAACAACACTGGTGCACCCCATAGAGAGATACTAGGTCTGATGAAGCCCTTATCTAGACGGTCTTTCAACCGTTCTTTCAATTCCTTAAGCTCAGTTAAAGTCATTCTGTAAAGATGAATTGAAATGGGCTGGGTATCTGGAAGGAGATCAATTCCAAAGTCAATTTCCTTTTCAGGAGGAACTCCGAGAAGATCTTCTGGAAACACTTTTGGAAACTTATTTACTACTGGAACTGAGTCAAGAATTGGGGTTTTGGAGTTTGGATCCTTAACCCAAACAAGATGATAGATACACCCTTTGAAAATCATATTTCTAGCCTTAAGGTAAGAGATAAATAGACCTACAGACACTGAACTACTAACCTTCCATTCTAAGACTTGCTCGTTTTGAAACTGAAACCGAACGATCCTAGTTCTACAATCGACTGAGGCATAATAGGAATGTAACTGATCCATGCCTAGAATTATGTCAAAATCTATCATTTCTAACTCTGCAAGATGTGCTGAGTTGACTTACTGAGAGACTGTGATACGACAATTTATGTATACTCGTCTAGCTACAACTAGCTCACCAACTGGAGTGGAAACTAAGAAGGGTTCTAAAAGAGTTTCTGGACTGACACTGAAATTTAATGATATACAGAGAGTTACAAAGGAAAGAGTAGCCCTTGGATCTAACAATGCATAAACATCTAAATGAAAAACTCATAACGTACCAGTGACCACATCAGGAGATTCTTCCTGGTCTTGGCGAGCCTGGAGAGCATACAACCTTTTCTGGCGCTAACCGTTGCGTGTACCAGATGAAGCACCCTGCTGAGTTGGGCGACATACTAGTGCTACTGGAACCGTTAACTGAGCCCTATTATTGTTACCTCATTTCCCCTGCCTGGCAGAAGGGCAATCCTTCAACCTATGGCAAGACTGAACATACCCAAAGCACCCTTCCTTGCCTATAAGACACTCAGTCAGATGGTTCTTACCACACTTTGGACAAGTTGGGAAGGTCCTATTACCTGAAGCACTCCCCTGAGACTTAGATCCAGAAGCCCTACCTTTTGATCCTGTCGAAACCTAGGGGATGGAGCACTAGCCGATGAGGGTGCTGGTGCTGTAGACGTCTACTGAAACTGTGAGCGATTTCCACACCCGATTTCTGCTGAGAGTATTCATAATTCCCTGTTTTAGCCTTCTTGTTGTCCTTAGTCATTTCCCTAAGCTTATCTCCCTCAAATTGTTGAGCGTGAGTCATAATTATAGAGATACTCATATCCTCTAACAACATAGCATACCTACACTCTGTCTTCACCAAGTAGGATACCCCATACAAAAACTTACTCATTTGTTCCCTTCGATCTACAACCATATATGGAGCATACCTGGAGAGTTGAGTGAACTTAAGTTTGTATTCTTGGATTGACATGGTACCTTGCCTCAAATTCATGAACTCCTGAGCTTTAGCCTCCCTCAACTCTCTCGGGAAAAACCTCTCCAAATAAGCTCAAATAAAGCATTCCCAAGTCACAGGAGTTGCATCCGCACCCGTGTTTTCTTTCCACTGAGTGAACCAGATGTGAGCTACATCCTTAAACGGGTAGGATGCCAAATCCACCCTATCATTACTAGTTACTTGTATCACTCAAAAGATTTTCTTAACCTCATCAATAAACTTATGTTGTTCCCCACCAAGCTGTGACCCTAGAAACTCAGACGAATTCATCCGAACAAAATCTCGAACTCTAACTGCCACTGATCAACCATTAGTATTGGTAGGAACTAGGACCTGCTGATTGTTCTGGTTGGCTACACTCTGAGCCAAAATTTGGATCGCATTCCAGAATTCTACATTTGTAACCACATGTTACGGGACTGGAGGAACTGCGTTAGCATTGCGTTCATTAGCATTCCATGTGTAAGGTCTACTAGGAGGCATGATCTGAAACTTATAATGACATATTAGAAAGGAGATTATACCCACACACAATAAGAATAGCAAAAAAGTGAAGTTTTTTTTAAAACACTTCGTAGCCTCCCTGTCATTTGATGTGGCGCACTACACACCCATGAAAGAGACTCTACTTAGTGCGGCTTTCAGAAATCCTAGGACTCTTGAACGTAATGCTCTGATACCAAGTTTCTGACACCTTGAGGCTACCCCCGTGACGTAAACACGGGACCTAGGATCACGAGTGACCCCAAGCTAACCCTAAAGCTGTCATATCATAAGCATATTAAAACAACTGAATAAAGAGATACTATGCGGAAGCTAAAACAAGAGGTAACTGAAAGATGGGGAATACCCAATACTGATATGAATATATATAAAGCTACTAAGAGTTCAATGATACTGAACATTCACACAAATCTAAAGCTGAACCTAATACTATGTCTAAAAAGCCTTTACTAGCTAGAGTTGCTGGGACATGCTCCCAGCTAACTCTAGCAAAATTGAAAACTAAAATAAAAGACTGAATATGAAAATGATGTCTATTGTCCTCGAAGTATGAGGACTCACCACTAAAGTTGTTGAATATGGATAGGGAACTGATCTATGCGTGATATGGAGGTTGAACACCTAAACCTACTTCATGAAATGATGTAACGCAGAGTATGCGTTAGTATTTGGAATGTACTGAGCATGCTGGATATAGATAATAACTAAACAAAGTATAAAAGTTGAACATATGTAACTGAGCAATGACATAATCTGAACAGAAACATAGATACTGAAATATAACTTAAAACTGAGCTAAATGCAATGACCAAGTACTAATCATGAATTTAACATGTTGATACTATATACTGAAGTATAATTGAAAACCTGGTCAAATTCACTAAGAGTCTGAATGTCTAAGCTACTATTAACCGACATAAAACCACGAGATTTAAATGCGGATTCCAATGTATACCCCCCCCATCTAGAGGACCCAATATAACTTTCCATGGGTATAAAGGCATGACTGGCGTAGTCACTAAATCTTATGCGCAAGAGAGGAGACTTATAATCCTACGGGGGAATGTAGTTACGGGACTATGAGGGTACGCTGAACCCAAGTCAAACTCGATGCTAAGTCAACTGAATATGTCTATGACACAACATAACTGAAATACTGTATAGCTCAATATTCTGACATGAAAATCTGAGAATGCAACATTTAGGTACCGACAATGAAACATTCAAAGCTAGAGCATGTATACCTATTTAACTGACCTAGCAAGTGAAATTCATGAACTAAGAGAATCTACACAACTAGGGTTCTAAGTTTTATTGAAGGGAAAGCATTTGATGCAAACCTTTGATTACAAGTATTTTCCAGCTGATCGTTGTTCCCCTTTTCTTCTGACTCTTTGTAATATTTCCTTAACCGAGAATTTAATTTCATGCATTCCTCATCATTGTGTCCTTGTAATTTACCTTCTTTTCAGTAATTTGGCAAAGCATCGTATTGAATCTTTATATTATTTATACGTCTTTCTCTAGTGGATTCATCTACTACAACCATATGTACAACTTTAGGTAAATCTGCAGCAAGGTCAAGTTGTACTCTCACCCTTGCACAGTTGGGCCCGATCTTGAGAATTGTAGCCATATTCAGGTGGACGGTCTTTCCAACTATGAATTCCAAAGAAAACAAAGTTTTCTTGATGAAGTAAGTGGGGAGTAAGTTAGGGAACAAAATCCAAGCTATAGGTTGAGTGGTTTTTGCATCAACTCGAAAGCTTTGTTGAGTTTGCTTTTAGTTACTGCAGTCATTTTTTAAAATAATAAGCTACCTAGTTTTAGGATGAATTTGAATTTTAAATATTTGTTAGGTTGTTTTAATTGTTGAGATTATTTAGTCTTTTTAAATTCTTGTTATGCAGATTTTCTGCAGATTATGTTATCAAGTTGGCTATTTAAAGCCTTATTATGATTAATAAAATATTGAGAGACATTTTCAATCTTTTTGTGCTGCCCCACTTTTAAAAAACACCAACAGTGATATCAAGAGCATCATTGATCTTAAGGGATCTGTGAAATCTTCCAAAGAACTACCATACATTTTTAACCCATCAGGGCTACCTTTTCAACCCGTGCATTTTTCAACGCACAGGATTTTCTAAACCAACTTTTTTAACCAAAATAATGCCAAGCAGCAGTCTCTCTTTGAATGCCCCAAAAATTTTCACTGGTGAAAACTATCAGATTTGGTCAGTGAAAATGAAATTATATCTTTAAGCCTATGATATGTGGGAAGTTATAATGGAAGATATACCCTTACAACCTCTCCCTGCAAATCCTACCCTTGCTCAAATTAAATCTCATTCGGATGAAAAAATCAAAAAATTCAAAGCCAAAACTATAATTCAAAATTCAGTTGCGGATTTGAATTTTTCAAAAATCATTGCTTGTGAGACGGCAAAAGAAGCTTGGGAAAAATTTTAAAAGGAATATCAAGGAAGTGACCGAGTCAGGCAAATGCAAATTTTGCATTTGAAAAGAGATTTCAAATATCTTAGGATGCAAGAGGATGAAACTATTGTTAAGTATTCTGACAAGATTTCTTTTATTGTTAATAAAATTAGGTTGCTTGGCGAGGATTTCAAAGATGACAGAATAGTAGAAAATATTCTTGTGACAATTCCATAGAGATTCGAATCTAAAATTTCATCTTTGGAAGAGTCTAAAGATCTCTCTACTATTTCTTTTGAAGAACTAATAAGTGCTCTTCAAGCACAAGAGCAAAGAAGAGCCTTCAGGCAAGATAATGTTACTGAGGGTGCCTTTTATGCACAAAACAGAAAAGAAAAAGATAATTATCCTCTTTGCAAATACTGCATAAGAAAAACGCACTTGGAAAATTTTTGTTGGTGGAGACCGGATGCAATATGTGAAAATTGCAAACAAGCCGGTCATGTTACAAAAGTTTGCAAGCTTAAGAACAATCTTCAAGCACAAGTTGTAGAAGCAGAAATCGAGGAGGAGCAACTTTTTAAATTGCAGTATCTAAAGCAAAGGAAGAATGTTGAGTTTGCTTTTAGTTACTGCAGTCATTTTTTAAAATAATAAGCTACCTAGTTTTAGGATGAATTTGAATTTTAAATATTTGTTAGGTTGTTTTAATTGTTGAGATTATTTAGTCTTTTTAAATTCTTGTTATGCAGATTTTCTCTGCAGATTATGTTATCAAGTTGGCTATTTAAAGCCCTATTATGATTAATAAAATACTGAGAGACATTTTTAATCTTTTTGTGCTGCCCCACTTTTAAAAAACACCAACAAGCTTCAATCATATACGAGAGGTCTCATCGGGAATGCTACTCCATGTTTGTTTTTCATGTAGTTTACTTTCTTCGAAAGAATATTAATAAAGTCCTCAACCATCATAAACCTTCTCAATATATGCATATACCTCAGTAAGCCAATCTTATAGTCTCCAACAATACCACACTAGGATGGTAAATTCCTCATTAAATAGTCAAAATCAGGCCATCCTTGAACAAACCTACCTACAATCACATATTGTAGGCATTCAATTTTATTCATTCTTGTAACTTCTGCTTCCGTCCATTCTATAGTAGGCACACCATCATCATAATTTATTGATTTAATTGGGATTGGTTCAATATCCTTTGGAACAAAAGATGATTCTAATACCTTTGCACTAAAAACCTTACCATAATCTAATGGTTTGGTTACTGGTTCATTAGCATTAGTAGGTAAGTAAGAATCTACTAGTTGGGAAAATAGAGATGACGATGAGAGCCCAACCAATGTTGATGAACGGCCGGTAGGTTGTGTCGAGGACAATGTTGGTGAACAGCCGGTAGTTAAATTTAAAAAACTCGAAAAATATTAGTTGTAAAAAAATTTAATAAGAAAATCACATGTTCGAATAAATAATGATCACCCTTTGAGGTGAACAATTTCTCAACAATGAATATCCAAAGGATATTTTTCAAACTTAAATCCCAAAAAATAAGAGTAATAAAATATTGAACTCAAATATCATCTAGCAGTAACTTTTTGTGATCATTTTTGTTTAGCTTCTCCCCAGTAGTTATTTGCTTTCACTGCCATAAAACTTAGTTAACACATTCAATCACTGATCATTTCTCTTTTGTTCTTTTAGAATATAACGTATATCTACTTTAATTTTTCTAGGATTTCAGAACTTAAATTTACCTATCTCAAATAACAAGGAGTGTGATCTTTTATCAATAGGCGTAAGTCGTTACATTTCCTTCTTCTATATGCTTAGTTATATAATATTTGACCATTGCACTTTCATTTTATGTCATTCGACATCGTTCTCCATGTTTTAGATGTAACTGCATTTGGTTTAACTCTTACTAAACTATAAGAGCGTGCATCAACACAACTGAGTTGTTGGAATATCAACCCACTACCTTGTAGCCTTCTCTTTTAAAGAAAGTTCCAAATTGCAAATTTTGCGCAGCCAGGAGATTTCATTATGTATCTCTTGGTTTTTTTGTAGTAATGGCACTGTAAAAATAAATTTCACAACAATTACATGATATATTAAAGGGTCTTTATTTTGACGTAACTAATGAATCCAATCATTTTCGTACTTACATAAAAGCATAAAATAATATATTTTCCTTTACTTCACTTGGAGTAAAGTACGAAAAGAAATTAGCTAAAGGACTACAACGAAATATAGAGTTAGCAACAACTTTTTGCCAACAACTACAGTATTGTTGGCTAATGTCAATATATGGCAACAACTTAATTTTGTTGTTGTTGTATAGTAAAACTTTTACCCATGATATTTTTCTTGTCGGAAACATCTCAATGTTGTTGCCATATCTCGTGGGTAAATATCATAAATTTTAAACATAAATAAATTAGCAGTGGTCAAAAATATATTTATTGTTGGCAATATTATTAGTTTTCTCAACAACATATTTTGGTTGTGGCCAAAAATAGATTTAGTGTTGGAAATAGTGTGGCGGCAAAAGCTCCCTTTCATTTTTACAATTTTCATTCCCACATTTCTCCAGTTTCTAAACTTGTGACTTTAGGTTCTTTTTTCATTGCAACTTTAATTTTCATCATGGTTTTCTATAACTATTAGTTACTGTTAATGTTTTAGATCTAGCAATGCTTCAATGGCCGTCGTCATGTAAAATATTGTCTAAATCCAAGAGTCGCGGCCACAGAGAAGGTGGATGGTGGTGGTGGTGATAGCATTAGAAAAAAATTTATAGATAACTATTTGCTCCCTTTGCCTGAAATCATAAATCCATTAATAGGTGATTCCTTCTTAGTTTTACATTTGGTCAAAATTATAAAAAGATAAAGTGTCTAATTTCTTGATATTAGATCAAAATTGGAGAGAAGTCTAGTATGATTGGATGTTAAGTTTGATCAAAATTTCCAAGTTTGATTTTTCTGCATTGATGCAACCGTATTGCAAGGTTAGTTGTAAATTTTTAATTTTATTTCTGTTTGTTTTCAATTAATCAATTGACTATTGTATTTTATTGATCAATAATTATGTGACACCCTTTTTTTGTTGTTTATTTTCATTGTACTTGAAGTTTACAACATCAGTGGAGTGTCTTTTCAAATACATGTACTGCTACTTTATGCCTTCTCTTTTAAGGTTTTTTCACTCAATTTTGTTGTTAGGGTGTTATGGTTTTATTATATATCCTTTTTATTAATGATTTTCATGTCAAGAACAACAAGTATTAAATTGCTAACTATTGGTGTAATATACCATAAATACAATGAACTATAGTGGAAAATAAAATAAATTAAAATTATATTCAAGTTGAGGCGCGGATATCTCGCTCTCTTTAAGGGGATTCAAGTCCACTGCGGCATAATCTACACAAATCCAGCAGTATCACTCATGACTTGTCACCTCCAGGATACAACAGACCAACAACATCGTACAACACAAGCAACTCCAAATTAGTTAAAGTGTTCAAAGCTTCACAAAAAGAACACCTTCCTTCAACATATAATTTTTTTTTTGTATAGTGAATATAGTTGAAGACTTGTCTCATCTCGCTCTTTGACTACACTTACCTCACTACACACTACAATATTTTTCCACACTTCTTATCTCTGGAAAAGAGCGACGTTGAGCGGAATGATGTTGAGATCTTTCATTTCTTGATATCTGCATTTTTTCAAACTGTAACAAAAAGATGAATCTCTAAAATTGTTGGTGTAATATAACACAAAAAAATAATAATACAGTTATAAATAAAATGACAAAAATGAATAAGCAAATCTTTAGGCTGAGGCATAGATATCTCTGCCTCTTTAAGGAGATTCAAGCCCACTGCGACATAATCTACACTGATCCAACAGTATGTCCCTTTGGTTGGATGTATTAGAAAGTCATAGGATTATTTATCTCATTATTTATACCATATTGATGAGATAAGTTATCTCACAAATATATAATGAAATAACCTATTTGTTTCAATAAAACAACTAGGGATGGCAATGGGGCGGGGTGAGTTTAAGGTTATGCGGGGCGGGAGGGGTGTGGGGTGGGTTGACGTGGGTTTTATTAAAACTAATGTGGGGCGGGGCGGAACGGATTGCGGGTATATGTTATTTTATATGGGTTCAAAATTAATTTTAATTTTTTACATATTAAAAGAGTGATAGAACATTATTTATTAAGATAATTTGTTTAAAGATACTAAAATATTCAAGATAGAAAATGAAAATGGTTCAATAAAAATTTATATAATTTGTTACATGTTTCCTAATTGACCTCTAAAAAATAAATTTGTAAGTCATTATCTATTAAATTATTAAAACATAATGAAAAAATGAATTTATTTTTATGAATGTTATCTTTAGTATCAAACTTAACTAGAAAAATAAAATATTAAAAAAATATGTGCGGCAGATTCATGCGGAGCGGATGTATGCGGGGCGGATTAAAAATATGATCCCCTGATCTTCATTAAGAAAATTAGGCATTTGTTAAAAAGCTAATTATTTTCATTCATAATAGTTTTTTATTGAGTCGCTTTTAGTCTATTTCTTAAAAGTAAAAAATGGTCTTCAATATGTTCTATATCACAGACTTATGCTTCTTTCTACTTCTTATACAGTATTCATGTGCTTCTGTATTTTCTAATTTTCTTCAACAAAGTGTAATTAACTAATTATACTTGTCTTGTAATTTGTAGGACAAATACGTGAAAATCAACACTACCAACAATTGAAACAATAATGCACACACTGTTGGAAGAAAAACATTTCAAGTCACTAAATTATTGGATTAGAATTAGTGATGATAGATGTGATGCTTTGGTTTTTTTTAAGCAAAAGCATATTGCTTAGGTTGAAGTTGACTTGAAAGTAGGAAAAGTTATGTATTGATCTTTACATGTATATAATTTATTTGTTTATATACATTCAGTAGTTATGATTTTCTCAATTTATGGCATTAGTGGATATTCATTGAGTAAGATTCAAAGAGAAATATGAATTATGCTATTATCAACAAATCAAAAATATTTTGTTTCTAAAACATATAGGTACTAGGTCTCCCACAGAATTTTGGCAACGAAAATACTGTTTGGAAGAGTCAAAACTCTTTGGAAAAGTCATAACCATTCATGTCAAAAGACCTTCTTTTAATAGAATATAATATATAATATAGAAGATACACTAAATTTGGTGTTTTAAGAAGAAGAAGAACAATAGAAAACTTTAAAAATTTGTAGTTTATCAATGTGAGGAAACCCCTCTTTTTATATCCAACAAAGGATAGTGTATGGAAAAATATTTATTGTGTCTTATCAAAAAAAGTCACAACCCTTCAAAAAAGTCACAACTCATCGAAAAATCATAACTCTTTGGAAGAGTCACATCCTTCGGAAAAGTCACAACTTTTCAGAAAAGTGGCAACCCTTTACAAAAGTCACAATCCTTTGAAAAGGTCACAACTAATCAAAAAAGTTATAACTCTTTGGAAATGTCACAACCCTTCAATGTGGAAAGGTGTTTGATTTTAATATATTATAATATAATATAAATAAATTAATAAATATAATATAATACAATATAAAATATAGAAGATATACTAAATTGGTGTTTTAAGTTGGGGGGGGGGGGGGGTAATTATAATAAATTAACATTTTAGTTAGATAGTTCATACTTTTAAGGTAGTATAGATAAATATATAGATGTAGATTTGTCTAATTTTAATTTGATATGAAATTTTAAAAAATATAGATTACTATTAATTTAATGATATGTAGAATTTATAAAAATGTATTTTAACATTGTGGTCTTAAACATCTCCCCCCCCCCCCTCCCTAAAAAAATAATACTCTATATTAAACTGAGTAAAAATAACAATGCAATAAATAAATTGGACACAGAGGAGTACTTGTTAAATTTAGTTTGGACTCTTCAAACATGTTTTTGATCAAGTCATTTTTCTCCAACAGTTTGAAATTTTTCACAGCTTGAACACCAAGTTGTAGTTTGTGCAACATAAAGTCATTGAACTTCTTGTCAAGTAGAAGTTATTGTAAAAGTATATTTTTGGCAATGAAAATGAGTACATATTAATTATAAAGATAGTCTTCACGTTTGAAGTTGAGTTATTCCATTCTTCTGAGATCGGCAACCATAGTAGGAGCATATCGAGATAACTGTGTGAACTTCAAACATACTCCTTCACACTCATGTTTCCAGACGCAGGTTAATGAATTCAAGTACTTTTCCCTCCCCCATCATAAGGGGAAAGAACCTATTACAAAAAGCAACAAGAACTTATTACAAAAAGCGACCTTAAACTTTTACCAATCAAGAGGACCAACATCAACTGCCCTCTCTTCTTTCCATTGGTTGAACCACACTTGATCAACACCCTTAAGTTGATAAGCGGCCGATTTCGCCTTGTCCACCGGCGTCACTCCCATGATCATCAACACCTTATAAACCTCATCAATGAACTCATGAGGATCCGACTCAACCTTGGAACCATAAAACTCCGAAGGATTCATTCAAGTTAAGTCTCTCACTCTAGTTACTGTTGTACCCACATTTGGGTTCATGGGGATTACAACCTCTCTATTGGCTTGAGTCATCATGGCTATAGACAACACTTGAAAATCAGTCCTAAATTTCACATTAGTCACTTGCTCGGCCAATGGGTTGACCAGAACTTGAGGAGCTTCTCGTTCCACATTCTCTCCCCCATTCATTCTAACATATTCCCTTCGAGTGGTCATATCCTAAAAATCATCGTATAGGGATTAGGAGAGAGACATTATAGAGTTAAGCCCTATCGCAAGACTTTAGATTGATGAAAGAAGTGGAGTTTCCTAACAATCTTATAGTCTCTCATTCATAAATGTGGTGCGCTTCACACTAATGAACAATACTCTACTCGACGTGTATTCTGAGACATCCTAGGACCTTTCTAAAGCTTGTGCTCTAATACAAATATGTCATGACCTAAAGTACACCTTAGACGTGATATGGTGTATAAGACCCAGAGAGGTCATTCACAAGACACATAGCATACATCGTACAAGATAATAGAAAACCAAAAGAGTTTAAGCGTAGAATTTCATATAAATTAGTTTGCCTCAAAATAGTGGAAGTCTAACATAAGTCTCAAAGTCATCGATTACATCAAATGAGTGATTGGGACGTAACCCATACATCAAATACAATATCCGAAAGGAAAAGACATGAAAGCATTAAAAGAGTCTCGATCCTCGGAACATGAGGAGTACTCACCAATCTTCAATCTCTAAAGGGGATCACTAGCCACGAGTATTGAAGGTAGGAGTGTTGGACTCTACATTATTGAAAAAATATAGAAAAAAAGTATGCATTAGTACATGGCATGTACCAAGTATGATAGCAATGCATAAGAGTTATGGAATCATGCTAAAATGACTTAATATGACATGCAATGACTAAGCTAAATGATAAAATAACATGTTAGAAAACATAAGTCATAATCATGGTCAATGCAAGCTAAACATTGAGATACTTTTAGAAATTAACCTTGGTTTATAATTGTGGAAGTCTTACCTTTAACCGACATAGACCATGTTAGCAATAACATGGAATTTGGTGTCTATCTCACATCGAAAAGAGATGTACTTACTTGCTAAAGTAAGAATCATAAACTTCTATCTTAGGTGGATCCACTAGCTAATGTCTATCTAAGACAACCTATAGTGGCACATAGTTTATGGACATGGATATTCGCAACTTGTCCAAATGGTGCTAAGAATGAATCCCATTGACTAGTCATTAATATTAACTTGTCTTATCATTAGAGGACACATATAATTGCCGCTTGTCTTATCATCCATGGAAGGGCACATCAAGTAGTCAATCCAAGCTAAATTTCATTAGAATATCTCCTTTAATCTTGATTCATCTTAGGTGAGAAAATCCTTTCACATTCATATTATGAGTATTATGTGAGAAATTCTTTCACAATAACAACAACAACATTGATTCTTAATCTCAAAGGAACCTTAAATAATTTACATCAATTTCAGAATGAAATATATATATCTTCATAAATTCATCTTTCATAGTTTAAAAGGTTCATCGTATGATCATAGTTTATAAATCATAGAGCATTCATGAATTCAACATAGAAACATGCAATTATCTAAATTCATGCATAAATAGATATAAAACAATCAATTAGACCATAATTGAAAAGAACCATTAGATAAAACCCTACTTCTATTAGAGATTCTAACTTGTAAAATTGGAGAATTTAGGAACTCTATGGAGGAAAGGATTCCATAGGTGAACAATATCATACCTTGACGCCAAAAGCTTGAAATTAATGGTGAATTTTGAGACTTGATCTTCAAACCCTAGCTTTCTTCTTCAAGCATCTAGAAAGAGAAATATTGGGGAAGATCTTGAAGGGATTTAGGGAAGTGTGAAGAATGATTTAGAGTAGTTAGATTTTAGGCTTAAAAGGCTTATATATGGTGTAGTATTAGCATTAAAATTATTTAGTATAAGGTTAAAATGATTAGGTAAAAGACCAAAAAGCCCTTAAAAATATTTGTCGAGCCCTCACCGATAGATCAGACCTACGGTCTATAGGTTCTACTACGGACGGCCTGATTGACCATAGGTGGGGTTTAGGGACTAGAATTTGGACCTTAAAACGATGAGACCCATGTATAGTTTATAGGTCCATTTACGGACCGTGCATACCATCCGTAGGTCCCAACTTTGACCTTCAAACTGTCACTAAGTCTGAAACTCACCTACGAGACCTATCTACGACTTGTACATTGAATGACAGACCATCCTGGAGAGGTGTAAAAAGGGTACAGGAACTTGACTTATAATATTTATTCACTACTCCACTTACGGTTCCCACATACGGCCAGTAAGAGAACCTACGGTCAGTTGGTGGGGTCCGTAGATACAGAAACCAACTAACAAATTTTTTCACTTTTCCTTCTTTTCAAATCCGAGGTGTTACATGGTGGCTTTATTCGAGCTGCATCATCCAGCCTTCATTGTCCAGATGACAATGTAGGAGGTCGGGATTATCCACACATCAGTTTTTTCCCCAAAAGGGAACTCCAGCCTCCTTACATAGTCGTGTGATCAACATTGGGAAAGGCAACGAGGTCTGCTTTTGTCTGGCCCGTAGTAAAATCTCTTCAATATTGATAAACCCCACATTGATCTTCTCCCTCTCAATGATAGTACCCACTAATACTGTCTTTGGATGCCGAAGTATAGATTCATTTTGGGAAAGCATAATATTGCTACTTATAAACCTTAACCAATACCAGACACCTATGTTCAAATCTTTCTTCTCAATTCTCACACCTTCACCTATCCAAGGTGGACAAATGATGAACATCAATGGTGCCAACCACTCTTTCAGAGTGTAAAGCTCGTAGTGCATCAAAATCTTAAACATATCATCCTTATTGGAGGGCATGCTTGTCACGCCCCGAGCCTACACCCTATATGTGGATGGCTCTGGAGAATCATTATTGGTCCCCAAGCGAACCCTAATCCTGGCTGGCTACAAGCGGAAGACTAACTCAAGCATACATAAGCTTAAAACTATATTAAATTCATTGAACTCCAATAGTGAACTTTAAGAAAGTCTGAACAATACTGAAAAGAAAGTAAATATAGAAAACTCTTCAACTGTCTATCTATGAAGCCTCTACTATTACAGAAAGATATCGGGACATGACCCACGACATCTCAAAACTACTAATTATTAGGTAAAGGTAAGTCCTCCAGAATATAAGAAGACGCACCAATGTTGACTGGAATATCGCATGACCTCAACGAAATGCCTGTTGGTGATCCTGAATACCTGTATCTGCATCATGAAATGATGCAGGCCAAATGGCTCAGTACATGGAATGTACGAGCATGTAAGGGGAATTCTAAAGCATAAACATAAGCTTGAACTTGATAAAAAGGAAACATACTTACCTCTTCTGAACTCACTCAACTAAACTCAACTCAAGAATAAGATACTCAACTCAACTCAAAGCTACTCAACTCAAGATACTCAAGGATAATACAACAATAAAAGATGGAATATATGGAAAACTTTAAAACAGTAGATAGTAACTCAATTGTATTGAAGAATACAATAATGACTCAATTTGTATATAAAAATACAATATAACTTTGTCGAAGATTCTCTTAGCGACGTCCATCACTATGAGCTATGTGATGATACATCGTCTCGCCTATGGTGTCAGAACTGTCCTATACTTTTTCGGGGTATAGAACTTACTACTAAGTGGATCCACTAGTCTATGTTAACAAGCATTAAGGAATCATCTAAAAAGTATGACCCTTTCTACCCACGTTGGCTACATGATCATATGATCAAGCTTTTAAACTATGAAAGATGAAATCATGAAGATATGTATGTTTCATTCTGAAATTGATGTAAATTATTTAAGGTTCCTTTGAGAGTAAAGACTCATTGTTGTTGTTATTGTGAAAGAATTTCTCACATAATACTCATAATATGATTCTGAAAGAATTTTCTCACCTAAGATGAATCAAGAATAAAGGACATATTATAATGAAATTTATCTTGGAGTGGCTACTTGATGTGCCCTTCCATGGACGATAAGACAAGCGGCAATTACATGTGTCTTCTCTGGTTCAACAAAGATGTATTGTGACTTGAGAGAAGTCTATTGGTGGAGTAGTATAAAACGGTGTATTGCAGAGTTCGTTGCTAAGTGCTCGAATTGCTAACAAGCCAAGATAGAGCACCAGAGGCCCGGTGGTATGGCTTAGAACATAGATCTTTCGGAATGGAAGTGGGAGATGATCAATATGGATTTTATCACTGCTTAGCCGCGGTCTTGCAGACAACACAATTTGATTTGGGTGATTGTAGATTAGATGACTAAACCAACCCATTTCTTACCGGTAATGACTACCTATTCAGCAAAGGATTATGCTATTTTATATATTCAAGAGGTAGTCAGACTTCATGAAGTTTTGGTGTCCATTATTTCAGATAGAGGTGCACAATTTTGGAATTCTTTCCAGAAAGGTTTGGTTTCGAAGGTAAATTTGAGTACTACTTTCCATACTCAAACTGATGGTCAAGCAGTGCGTACGATTCAAATTTTAGACGATATGTTTGAGGGCGTGTGTGATCGATTTCAAGGGTAATTGGGATGATCAATTACCTCTTATTAAGTTTCTTACAATAACAGTTATCACTCTAGCATCCAGATGGCTCCCTATGAGGCTTTGTATGGGAGAAGATGTAGATCTCCAATTGGATGGTTTGAGGTTGGTGAAGCTGGGTTGATAGGGCCAGACTTAGTTCATTAAGCTACGGAGAAAGTTAATATCATCCAAGAGAGGTTGAAAACAATGCAAAGTCATCAAAAATCCTATACCGATGTTAGGAGAAGAGACTTGGAGTTTGAGATGGACGATAGGGGTTTATTTGAAGGTTTCACTCATGAAAGGTGTTATGAGGTTTGGAAAGAAAGGGAATCATAGTATCCGGTATATTATTATTTACAGGATATCTAAGAGAGTTTGCAATGTAGCTTATGAGTTAGAGCTACTGCTAGAGTT
Organism: Solanum lignicaule; assembly: GCA_029582545.1. Taxonomy (NCBI): domain Eukaryota; kingdom Viridiplantae; phylum Streptophyta; class Magnoliopsida; order Solanales; family Solanaceae; genus Solanum; species Solanum lignicaule. Next base: position 38,441 of record JAJOOF010000296.1, on the reverse strand, counting down.
AGTAGTGGTCCATCCGGTATTTCACATTTCAGTGTTGAAGAAGTGTATTAGAGATCCTTCAATTATTATACCTACTGAGAATATTGGTATTAAGGACAACTTATCTTATGAGGAGATACCCGTTGAGATACTTGATCGCCAGGTTCACATGTTGAGAACCAAGGAGGTCGCATCAGTCAAGGTCTTATGGAGGACTCAGTTTTGTTGAGGAAGCTACTTGGGAGTCTCGGGAGGATATGAAGAAGAGATACCCGCATCTCTTTCTTCCAGAAAAATTCCAGACCAAGGTAATGACTTTTTTGTAAAACACTATTTAAATTGATATGGTTGTTGTGTTAAATTGCATGTTGAGTGTTTGAGCTGGATGATAGATGTTACCACCCTTAACTCTATTAAGAGTAATCTCATTTGAGGACGAATGTTCCCAAGGGGGAGATATTGTAACGCCTCTGTCTTAGAAAGAATTAATTTTAGCAAGAACCAATTTGAAAAGAGCTAAATCGAGAATTTTGGAAGTTAGTCTTAAATTGTGAGTTTTGGGTCAACTTCAAACGATTATAAATTTCAGTACAAGATGAGTTAGGTGGCCCATGAGATATCAAATGAAAGATCTTTGAGTCCTCTTTCTAATGCCACCGAGTTTGCTAAATTCCGTGTTCGAATGAGGGAGGTATACCCATTTGAGTTCAGTCTGTTTGATTTAAGAAATTCGTCCGAATTAAGGAGGGGTATTTTGGTCTTTTCCTTACCCCACTAAATTTACATGTTTTGGTTACCCCGAATAGGGGTCTAAACTGATTTGGATCAGTTTTCACAATTCCTAAACACACTTAGGATTTTAGAGAGAAGTTCAATGGGAGAAAAAAAGCAAAAGTTCAAGCGTTCATTCAAGGTTCTTGCGATCTTCGAGAAATTTCACCAAGGATTTTATCCTTACGAGGTATGTAAGCTTTCATAGTGATTTGTTTGTTCACTCTCACGCCAATCATGAGTTTCTTGAGTTAATTTCATTCATGACAATCTATGTATTGAGGTTCTTGATGAGTTTCTTGAAGTTTCATTCTTAAATCTTTAATAATGGGATTTGATGAGTTCTTGAGGTTAATGTTATGAGTTTGAGAATTGCTTTTGAGTATACATTCGTTTACTTATATTTTTTAATGTTATGAGTATATTAGAAAATGATCATTCATAATATTACTAATGTCATGGATTTTCATGCGAAGCGTTGGTAAGTTATCTAGTTATATATAATGTTTTAGCCCTAAATTTTTTATTTGACATTTATAGCAATACTTGTGGACTGATATAATAATCTCAAAATCATAAAGAAAACCAAATGCCTCCTACCCGATTGATATTATTGTAGTACTAACAAAAACATGACTTCTTGTGAAAAAATAAAGAAATATAAATTTAATTCTAAATTTGCAATAAAGTTGAGTCACTCAAAGTTAAAATAGTATTACAACAATAGAAATTTTGTTGTCTTTTCTTGTTACATTACTCTCAAAGACAACTGCTTCAACATTGATTTTCAAAATAAATAATTGCATTTTATAGCATATTAATGCCTAATCAAACATATGAAAACTTTAATCCTGACCGTTGAAACTTTTCTTCAATGATATGATTGAGTTTATCACTCATCTCTGTAGTAAAATAATTCTTTCAATCTCCAATTTCTCCTCTACGAAAGAAAAATTTATATGCCTCTCCAGTTAGAAACTTTTCATTTGTATTCACCTCCAAATTTTTCAAATTCTCAAAGCTATACATTTTTAATATCTCATCCACCACTCCAGAAGTTTCTTCCTCTATGGAAAATGGACACTCCATGAATTCAGCCAAGCGTTTAAGGTGAATTTTTGGTTCCTTCTTAATTTCTTGATACATTAAGAAAAGTGTTTTGTTAGGATTTTCTATGCTTTGTTTCCAATAATCCAATACGTGATTCCAAAATGGACCATAAAGGCTCGCCCCCTTACAAAAAAGATCAAACATTTCTTTAATGGAATGAGTATCTTTTTAATGAAGTAATAAATTGTTTGTAAAATGCCACATAGAAATAAACGTGTCTCTAGGATTCCTACATAAGTAAACAAGTTTGATTTTTGAATCCTAGACTAATTTTGGTAATGAAGCAAAGGGCACATGAGTTGACAAGAGTCTAGGTGAAGTTAAAGTTGAAAAGTCAACGAATTGACCATCAATAGAGAGTAGATTCTTCAAGAATGGAACAAGAAGATGAGGGTTCTCGACAAGTAAAGGGTGATTAGGTTCAAAAATAGGATGTTTCACTCGATTCACTAGAGCGAATAAAAGTGATTTTAACCAAGTAGTTCCTGATTTTGGAGTTGTAACAAGAATGACATCACTATCTTGAGTTTGAAATTGTTGTTAACATGCAATCACACCTTCGAGAAATTTTATTGGTACCCAAAAACCTTGATAATTGTAGGCATATGATCCAAGCCATCCTTTTTCTTTTGGTAGGGTAGAGAGCAATTTCTTACACTCTTCACTTACGTTATCCTCTTCTAAATATTCGGGAGGAGAAGTTTTCATGATTTTGAGGGTTGAGTGTTTTGTTCAAGTTTGGGACTTTTATAACAGATAATTCTGAATAATACACCGACTACCCATGTGATTGTTTAGTCATACACATCACGTGAGCTCACTACTTCACTTTTTTCATGTCTTTCTATTAATAAAAATTACTTTGATTCACTTATTTTAGTTATCTAGAGAGTGCTATTAATGTGAGTATGTCAGAATAGTTAGCGAGACAATCAAAATTCATATTAATTTCAAGATGAATTTTTTGGTGTTTATAATATCACTATTCTTTAATTTATAACCATGAAAATCTAATCAAAAACAACAAAAAAAATAATCCAATTGAACTATATACTTCCTCTGTTACTTTAATTACCCTTGATAAACTGTGCACTCTTTTTAAAAAAAATATAAATGACGTGAATATTTTACTATAATATCCATATTAATTTATATATAGCTTTAATAGACTAAGGACCTATTTGGGAAAATGAATTATTAATGTTAAGGATAAATTTTTTTAAAATTGTCTTTCTCTTGTTTGCTAAAGTAAACAGGTAAAAGTAAAAAATTATTTTTAATTGATGTACAAATAAAATTGAACGAAATGAGTATATAATACTCAACTTATTGAGTTTAGTAAAACATTTCACGTGTATTTAAAGCTTCATATTTTCTACTATGCTTTATGAAAACATGCATGAGTATATATATAGTGTTGTGCTTATTTCTTTAAATAATACTTGACTTTATTTGAAAATGAAAGAAAAAATTGAGATATGTCTGTGACGATTATCAGAGGCGGACTCAAAATTTGAGTGCAATGGAGTGTCTCTATCAGTAGTACATCAATTGCCAGTGACAATGTTTGGCGTACAATTCATAAAAACTAAATAATATTGATAGTAAAGTACAAACTTCTATATGTTTGAATATAATTAATTAGGTATAATATATTATAACAAAAGTATATCAACTATTCATAGTTGAAGTCGGCAAGTTATAATATTTTGCAAACATTCAATAATAGGGAAATCACACCCTTGACCCCTCCCATTAATAGAAATAAAGAATACATAAAAAGGGTATCAAACCCCATATTCATCAACGGCAAAATAAAATATGTTGTCTTGAACTCAATCGTCAATAAAATTATTGAGTGTATGATGAATTCAATTATGGATGATGCTCTTGGTTTAATGATTTAAGAGAATGGAAGAGTAGAAGAGTCAGTTCACCACCTCCTAATAAGGTAGGTATGTTCCTAATGATGGTGACTTTCATTATTTTATTATTTTCATTATACTCCCTCCATTTCACAAAGAATGGTCTAGTTTGACTTGACACGGAGTAAAAAGAAAATAAAGAAGACTTTTGAATCTTGTGGTCCTAAATTAAAGTTATGTCAAATGTACAAAATTACCATTTAATTTTGTGGCCTTAAACATGCCACGTGGAAAGTTGAATTAAAATGTTACCAAAAAGAGAAAGAGATCATTCTTTTGAAACAGACTAAAAAGGAAAGGAGGTCAGTCTTTTTGAAACGGAGGGAGTAATTACTATTGTAATTATCATCATAATTACTGTTGGAGTTATCATCACGCATAGAAGCATATGAGTTTGTTATTCAAAAAGTCTTTAAATTCCACTAATAAAGTCTTTAATTTTGAAGGTACTTTATAATACAACAATTTTCAAGAACTATCATTACTGTAATGACCCGGTCGGTCATTTTTGGAAATCTTTATTAAATTTCCATTCTACTTGTAACGATCGGGTTCCGTCATTATAGAAAAACCAACAGGGAAAATTTTTGGGTCGAAAAACTTTTTCGTAGTAACTTGAAATTTCCCAACCTAGTCTAGATTTGGACGAAATCGGAGTCATTAAGGTGTAGGAAAATCTGGTAACAATTAGGTGATTTATTTATGATTATGATTACATGGGTGGATAGATAACTCGTTCAGGAATCTGTATGAATTTACGAAATTTAATTCGGGCAAGTAGAACTCTCGAAATCGATCTTAGCGTGAAGGTTATTTTCTGAGCGTCGTTGGTTATAGGTGTGTTGTGAAATGAGGGTCTTGGAATTATTAAAATAGCTCACTGGTTTCGTGCAAGCCGCTGGGGCGGGAGTTTTGCCGCCAGGGCGGGGCCATTGCAGCGGGGTGAGGGTCGCTGTGGCGGGTTCGACGCGACTTAAATTCATAAATAAACCCCAAACACGTTTTATTCTGCACTTTTCAACTTTGAAAGCTAGGAGACGACCCCAGATGAGTTCTTGACCTTTTTCACCATTCTTGAGGCTAAAGGTAAGGTTTTAACTCCCCGAATCCATTTTTCAATCCGTAGAACATAATAGAATGGGTAATTATCGATGGGGGAGGGTTTTGATCTAGATTCTATGGTGGAAACAACCCTATTTTGGACACTTGGGATCATGGGTTTGATCTAGGGTTCATAGAATTGTTAGTAATTCGGGTAATTAGTGATTGTTTATTGATTCCCGTGTTATTATGATTGTTTGTAGACCAACAACAAGTGGAACGAATCTAGAAAGGGAAGGATCATGTTTCTTAGGGTTTCAAGCTTGTTTCGAGGTAGTTGATGGTTGTGATTCTATGATTGTGTGATGCATGTTTGTTCTTGCTTCATTATGATACTTGTATGTATATGAATGTTGCATTATTGATCACACTTGTTGTAAATGAGATAGAGGAATGATGAATGCCATGAATCATGACTTAATTGTATGATCTTGAGAATATACTTGAGATTGTGATTGTGGTGTGTTGAATGGATCGGTTGCCATGTTCCGGCATAATTATTGGATCGAGTACCACATTCTGGTATGCTAACTGTTTGTATGGTAACTGTTTGGGTTTGGGGTTCCATGAGAGGACCAATGACTTGTCATAATTATGTATCTTGAGAAATGTGAAGTTGTTCGTTGTTCATAAATGTTGGTTTGGTACATTGACTTTCACGTTCTAGGTTATTTCTTCTGCATTGTTTAGTTTGTTGTTAGACTTTTGTTGGAGTTTATGGGAACATCCTATTTCTTTCCTTAGTGTTTAACTTGCTTTCGTAACTTAAATGAATTAGTTTTGCTTTAGTTACTTGGGTTGGGTTGTAGTAGTGGTTCTCCCACCGGAGAGTTAGTGTGGGTGTCAATCACGACGGTCTGGGTCATGACAAAGTTGGTATCAGAGCCTAGGTTTGTTGATCTTGATGTACCAAAATGAGTCTAGTAGAGTCTTACGGAACGGTACGGGGATACTTTTACTTTTCTTCAAGAGGCTATAGGACTTTAGGAAATCTCTTTATTTTCTCTTGTCTCCTTTCGTGCTATAACTTTATTCCAATTGGTATCTGTCGATTCAAATTGGTATCTAATCTCCTTCACTCTTCTGTCCGTAGATGGTTAACACTAGATACAATGATGTCAGGCCTGTAGCTCCCGTCAATTCTCTAGCTGAGGAATCTGCAGTGAGAGGTCGCGGTCGAGGCAGGGGTAGAGGAAGAGCTAAGGGTAGAGGCCGTGGAAGAGTACTGCATGCTGGGAATGGAGCTCCTGTTGAAAATGCTCCTACGAATGAGAACCCTCATGCGCATCATGAAGAGATTGAGGAGAATGTTGATGTTGAGAATATTGAAAATGTTGAGGATGTGGGAGAAGAGGAAGAGGTGCAGGCTGAGACTACATGTATTCCTCCCTTAGATCTAGTGTTGGCTCAACAAATTATGTCATTCTTGAACTGGTTGGTTGGTCTTGGAGTGCTTCCTTCTATTCAAGCAACTCAAGCTCCCGCTAATCCTCCTGTTGCTAGCACTGCGCCCAAGACGGGTGGAATGGGAGGTAATGATGTTTTCTTCCGTCCTTTGTTGGGTTCTGTTATGACTGGTAATGAGCATGAAATGTTGACTAAGTTCTTGAAGCTAAAGCCTCCTGTGTTTCTTGGGTCTGAGAATGAGGATGCTTATGAGTTTATCTTAGACTGTTATGAGAGGCTTCATAAGTTGGGAATTTTCCATCAACATGGGGTTGAGTTCGTGACTTTTCAGTTTCAAGGTGAGGCTAAGCAGTGGTGGAGAGCTTATATGGAATGTAGATCTTTTACTTTACCTCCACTTACTTGGACCCAATTTCATGATATGTTTCTAGAGAAGTATGTGCCTAGGACTTTGAGGGGTGATGCTTATCGTGACCAACGACACTAACCTACGGTATGAGTGTCTACGATCGTCGATAATATAGTAACCCAACTAAAGGTTGGGGTCGTGTCCCAAGGGAGTGGTTTTGAGAATTAATAGAAAAATAAAGTTTAGTTCAAACTAGTCGTAGCTAAAGATATTAACGATTAAAAACATAATAAATCAAAGGGGGTGACACAAAAGTCTCAATTAACAAATGGGGTTTTTGTCACAAGTGTAATAAAAACAACTAAAATAAGGAAAATCAAGTTTGGGGAGGAGTTATTGGGATGTGACCGCAATACAAGTTGAGATAAATCGTTGGGTACATGCCTTCAATAGGAAATTTGCAAGATAATAGTGACTAGGCTAAGCTTTAGATGGAAATAAGTTCCCTCTCGGACAACTTACCCCGTTTCAAATGTGTTCCTCTCGAACACCCATTTGCTACATGAAGGCCAGCCTACACCTTACCCCACTCACTCTCTCGAGATGAGTGTGAGGATATGGGACTAGGGATCACCCTCTCGGGCTGAACCTCATGTCGACCCACTCCTTAGGCCATCAATCTAGTGGTCTTGGTTTCGCGACCTCCCTCTCGGGCAAGCCAAAAACACATGAGAGGCTTTGTATTTGCAACTACAAACCCTTTAGATTAAACCACAACCACTAGGTGAAATCACCATTAAACTACATCTAACCTATCAGCAAGCAAGACCCAACAATAATATCAACACATATTTGCTAAATCACACCACAAGAATGGGGGTTTTTAGCCACACATCAAGAAATAAAAAATACACCTAAAATGATAGTAAAATCAAATGGGTATAAGAAATTAACCCTTAATTTAAGCAAAGGAAGAAGAATAAAGAAGCCCCACTTCTAACTTGGGGAAGATGAACTCCTTTCTTCAAGTTCCCAAAAACCATCTCCAAACTTGAGAGAAAATATCTAAAAATTACTATTCTATTCTCGAAATTAAAAATAAAAGTTCCACCCTTAAAATTAATAATAAGTTCAGTTTTTATAGACTTCAAAAAATAGCGTTGGCAGATCTTTCAGCGAAGTTAGTCGATGTCACCGAATGACTTCAATGACTCGCCCTTCATTTGTCTCATCGTCGTTTCGTGCTTGCCTTCAGCACCTTCATGTTCTGGACCATTGGGCGGTATAGTACTGCTTCGCAGAACTATTCGGCGAAGCGCCGACTGCTCCTTTCATTGCCTTTTTGATCCTTCTCCTTCATGGCTTCGCGTACTGGAACAAAGGACAGAGTAAATCCCTTCGGCAAATTCCAAGTGTGCTTGGCGATGCTCGGGCTTCAGCTTCGTTGTTCTTTTCAGCCTTCTTGTTCCTTTTTGTGCCTAAGTGTCCATGCTTTCACCAAAACTTCAAATACCTTAAACTTAAGAGTTTACATCAGATATTCAGACAAAATAAGCATTCGAGGACACTATTCTTATCAAAATAAAACCCTAAATGAGTCCAATTTGTGGACTCATCAGTGATCATCCCAATTACACTTGAAATCAATCACACAATCTACCTTGATACCTCAAAACACCATCTCCCCCTTGTTCAAAAGCCATCACATTTTGCTTATGAACATTTGCCTTTAATTTAAGCAAGATAGGGTCTTGGTTGTGCTTTCCTTTTACTTCTGACACTAATGATGATTCAGTCTCATTCATCACCACCACTCTTCCTTCTGTGGGATCCATTAGTAGAACTCGTAATCGTGCAAGTCTATGCACAACTTTTGCTAACTCTCTCCTATCTACCTCAAAATGGGAGGTACTACCCATAGATAACATGATCAAGGCGTCAGTAACAACATTAGCCTTACCTGGGTGATAAAGAATATTCATGTCATAATCCTTGAGTAATTCTAACCACCTCATTTTATCTGAGATTAAGCTCTTTCTGACTAAAATTATACTGAGGACTCTTTTGATTGATGAACACATCCACATGAACACCTTAAAGATAATGGCGTCATACTTTCAAAGCAAAACTACAGTAGCCAGCTTTAAGTCAAAGGTTGGGTAATTCTTCTCATGAACCTTCAACTGTATGGAGGCATAAGCTATAACTTTGTCATTTTGCATTAATACACAACCCAAACCAACTCTAGACGCATCACAATATACAACAAAACCTTGTGTACCTTCTGGTAAAGTCAATACTGGGGTAGTAGTCAACCTCTTTTTCAATTCCTGAAAGCTTCTCTCACAAGCTTCGGACCATTGAAACTTCACTATTTTCTGAGTCAACTTGGTCAAAGGAGATGAAATAGATAAAAATCCCTCGACAAACCTTCTATAATATCCAGCCCACCCAAGAAACTCCTAATATCAGTTAGAGATGTGGCTCTAAGCCAATTCTGCACTGCGTTTATCTTTTGGGTATCAACTCTAATTCCATCAGAGGAAACTATGTGGCCCAAGAACGCCACCGACTCAAGCCTAAACTCACATTTAGAGAACTTAGCATATAACTCCTTATCTTTCAAATCTGAAGAACTATTCTGAGATGGCTAGCATGATCTTTTTCATTCCTTGAATAGATTAGTACGTCATCAATGAAGACGATAAAAAAAACCTATCTAAATAAGGTTCGAAAAATCTCTTCATAAAGTCCGTGAACGTTGCAGGCGCATTGGTTAAGCCGAACGACATGACCAAAAACTCATAATGACCATAACGGGTCCTGAACGCTATCTTTGGAATATCACATTCCCTTACTTTCAACTTATGGTAACCTGATCTGAGGTCTATCGTTGAGAAACACGAATCACCCTGAAGTTGATCGAAAAGATCATAAATTCTTGGAAGAGGATACTTATTCTTGATGGTAACCTTGTTCAACTGACGGTAATCTATACACATCCTAAGGGAACCATCTTTCTTTCTCACAAATGGGACCAGAGCACCCCAAGGTGAGATATTTGGTCGAATGAAACCTCTCTCTAAAAGATCTTTCAACTGCTCTTTTAACTCTTTCAACTCTTTCAACTATGTTGGTGCCATGTTATATGGTGGAATAGAGATAAGATGACTATCGGGAATAATATCTATACCGAAGTCTATTTCTCTCTCAGGAGGGACTCCGGGAAGATCATTTGGAAAGACTTCTGGAAACTCTTTTACTATAGGAACTGACTGAATGTGAGGTATCTCAACACTAGAGTCATTAACTCGGACTAAGTGATAGATACAACCCTTCGAAACTAACTTTCTCTATTTAGGGTACGAAATGAAACGACCCTTAGGCACTGCTGAACTACTACTCCAGTCTATGACTGGCTCATTTGGAAACTGGAACTTGACAACTCGAGTTCTACAATCAATGGAGGCATAACAGGCATGAAGCCAATCCATACCTAGAATGACATCGAAATCTACCATGTCTAGCTCAATTAAATCAGCCATGGTGTCTTTGTGATTGATGGAAAAGACCCAATCACGATAAATTCGCTCAGCTAGAATAGACTCCCCAACAGGTGTAGAAACACAAAACAGTTCACAAAGTTTCTTAGGAAGAACATTAAACTTATTTGCAACATAAAGGGTTACAAAAGATAAGCTTTCTCCTAGGACTAGCAAAGAATAAACATCAAAAGCAAAGACTTTGATCATACCAGTAACAACATCTGGAGAGTTCTCTTGCTCTTGACAACTGGTGATTGCATAAAGACTGTTTGTTCCTCCACCAGTACCTGAAGTAGCTCCTCTAGGTGCATCTCTATCTGGTGAAGAAACTGAAGAAGATTGGCCTTTATTACCCTCTTTACCATTACTCTGCCTGTTCTCAGGACACTCCCTCATAAAATGACCATTCTGACCACACTTGAAACAACCAGTCTGGCCATCACGACACTTACCTGGGTGGGTTCTACCACACCTAGGGCATGCAGAAGGCTTACTACCCTTTTGTGCAATACTGCCTTAAGAATAGGCAGGTTTAGCTCTGAATCTCTCGAAATTCTGACTATTGTACTCACCTTTGTTCTTAAGTGCAGGTGTACTAGCATATGCTGGGGCAGGTCCCTTCTATTTCTGTTGGAAGGAAGACCGGTTCACACTACTCTTTTGCTGCCTAAATTCGTTCCCTGATGTCTTAACCCTCATATTCTTAAACTCTTCTCTATCATTCAGCTTATCCTCCTCAACTTGTTGTACATGGATCATAAGCCTTGCTAGGTTCATATCCCCTATCAGCATAGCTGCCTTGCCTTCCTTGCTTGACTGATGAGACAACCTAGCAACAAATAAACTCATCCTGCTCTTCATTTCAGCAACCATCTCTGGAGCATAGCGGGAAATTTGTGTGAACTTCAGACTGCACTCATGAGAACTCATAGACTCCGGATTAAGGGTGAGAAACTCTCTTATCTTTGCTTCTCGCAACTCACGGGGAAAGAAACGCCCCATAAGAGCACTCTCAAACACAGCCTAACTCACTATTGGCGCATCCTCAGCCCTATTCTTTTTCCATTGTTCGAACCAGGTGCTCGTGACACCCTTCATTTGGTATGCATCAAGTTCCACCCTCTCCGCATCAGCAACATGCATCACATCAAATACCATTTTCAGCTCCTCAATGAAGTTCTCCGGATCCTCAGTGACACTTGAACATGTGAAGCTTGGTGGGTTCATCCTTAAAAGCTCACGGATCCTTGAAGTATCAGCCACTTCATGTCGATTATCTCTCTTTCCAACTTGATAGGTCGTAACTTGACTTAACATCCGGATAGTTTCACGGAATTCAGCCTTGGTGACCTCTCCTTGGGGCTGCACTTCTAGTGCATTAGGTACCCTTTATTCCTCGATATTTTTCCTAGCAGGACGATCTCTGACTGCTCTTCGTAGAGGCATGATTATCTGAAAAACACGCGCAAGCATGAATTAGAGGGTAACTTTTTAGAGATCAAACTCTAACTCATAAAATGAGTGTGAAAGAAGTGAGAAATTTTCCTAAATGTTGCAGCCTCCTAATTATAGATGTGGCGCGCTTCACACCGATAACTAGGACTCTATAGACGACTTCATAGACTCCCTAGGACTCTTGAACACTGTGCTCTGATACCAAGTTTGTCACGCCCCGAGCCTACAGCCTGGACGTGGCCGGCACTCGAGAACCATTGTTGGCCCCAAGAGAACCCTTGGCCTAGCTTACTTAACTCAATGGAAGCCTATAAGCATTAAGAAAGAGATTCACATGCTAAACAACTCACTTTCTCAAAACTGAACTCATAATGTTTTAGAAATATACATTTAACTTAGCTAAGATAGCAACTCAAATCTGAACATAAGTCAATAACAAAATGATGACGAATGAACTAACAGCTGACTAACTATCTATGAAGCCTCTAAAACAAAGAGGTATGTCGGGACAGGACCCCTAATCATCCTAACATCTGAAAGACTAGAAAGAAAATAAATGGGATCCTCTAGAATGCAAAGAGGCTCACCAACCGACTCTGAACTGCTCACTGGATCAACGATGTGCTGGATGTCGATCCTAGTTACCTGCGTCTGCATCATAATACGATGCAGGCCAACTGGCATCAGTACATTGAATGTACGAGTATGCGAGTTGGAATGCTAAACATAACACAGGCTTGAAAAGATTCTGAAAGAAACACTTACCTTCACTCTTCTAACTCATGAATACTTAACTGAACTCATTTCATTATAAAGAAGTTTAAAACAAGTGCAATATAAAGAAAAAGGAAAACTGTTTAAAACATGATATCAACTCATAATCATAATATCATAAAAGACATATCATGCTCCCTCTCAAAGTCTACTTGTGCAATGCATGAATGAAGTCACATACCCCTATTCATACTAAGTAGAACCCCTTGAGGAACCATGCAATTACTGATGTGGGAGTTTCTCTAACCGACAACCACCACTATGAGCCTAAGTGGTGATACAACATTTTTACCATCAGGCTGCCAGACTGTCCTATACTTTGTCGTCATATAGAACTACTTAACAGATCCACTAGCTTAACTTATGTGATCATCTAAAAAGTATGACCCATTAATACCCATGATGACTACATGGTTTATGGAGACTTGATTTAATATGAACTCGCATCCCCATATCGGTGCTCAATAATACTCCCAAAAATATAATTAGCTCATATGTTTTTAAAACAACTTCTTTCTTTGGTTTGAGATAATTACTCAAAACTTAGCTTAAAAGCCCTCTTGGAATTGATGTTCCCTTTTCATGCTCAAATGTGAAAACAATTATAAACTCTTTAGGAATACTTAGTTCCCAAATAGCTTTTTGAGAAATGAACTCAACTCTTTAATCTTCGCTTAACTTGGAACTTAAGTCTTAAAACAAAGTTATAAGCATTTGCAAAAGACTTCTTGAAAAGATTCTAAGAACTTCCTAGACTTGGCTCTTGACTTTCCTTGAATTTGAATTTATAGATTCAAGGTTATGATTCATGTTTCTGGATGATTTCTAGATGTTTAGAAGTCATTTAGAGTAGTTAGAATCAATGGAAAGTGTTAGTACACTTTAGAAGGACTTAAATAGGCTAAACGACAGAAATTGGTGAAAAACGACGATTTGGGCGCATTCCGGGTGCACCGCGCCATCCCCAACTTACTAGGTCTCAAATCTGGCGCACTGCTGGCGTGCCGCGCCAGCCCTCCTGGCGCTATAGGGGGGCATCGTGCGACCTGTTCCTCAGGCAAATTTGTGACTAACTTTTGATCTCATTTTCTGATCCTAAATCGTTTTAATCCGATTCTTTTTCCCAAACTCACTTTAGATTTATGTACCCAAATCATATACCCAAAACCTATCCCAAACAACCCAAGAAAACAACACTTACTCATCAAGAAACTCCTTAATCCCAACTCATAGTCAAGAACGAAATCAATTCAAGAACAACTATCAAGAACATCAATTTCTCAATCTTTTTAGTACGAAAATATGCTGGTGAACTAACCCAACACTATGTGATCTCACATACCTTGTAGGGATCACCCCCAATGAATTCCACAAGCTAAACTCGACTAACTTGACGATTTCCTTGCTTCTTCTTCTCTTTTCTCCTCTTCTTTCCTCTTCTCTAAAACCCTAACTCTTTTCCAAAAACGTAAAACTGACCAAATTCAATTTAGACCCTTAATTAATTCACTAGATCGAATTTAATTAATTGGATAAGGAAAAGATTGAAATACCCTTCAAAAAATCCGGATTGGACATTTCCCTATTTGAACAGCCCAACTTCCAATAGGTATATCTCACTCATACGAACTCGAAATCCTGCAAACTTGGCGGCACTGGAAAGATCATTCCAAGAGTTTTCCAACTATATCTATAAGTACACCTAAATCATACTGAGCTAGGAGTTATGTCCGTGTGAAGTTGACTAAAACTCACTTTTCCTAACTTAAATAATTTTCCAGATTTTTCATTATTTCCAAAAATGATTATTTCAAGTTCTTAGCTTCTTCCTAGCTATTTCAATTTGTGAGATGTTACAATGAGGTTGCATGGGGTTCCCCTCTCTATCATCTTAGACCGTGGTACCCAATTCACATCCAAATTTTGGAGGAAATTACATGAGGAATTGGGCACACAACTCACTTTTAGTACATCCTTCCATCCAAAGACAGAAGGCCAGTGAGAGAGGACTATTCAAGTGTTCGAAGACATGTTGAGAGCATGTGTGATTGATTTTGGAGGGCATTGGAATAAGTTCCTACCTTTGTGTGAATTCTCCTATAATAATAGTTATCACTCCAGCATAGATATGGCATTATTTGAGGCACTTTATGGGAGAAGATCTAGATCACCCATAGGATGGTTTGAGGCTGGAGATATGAAACCTTTGGGGGTTGATTTGGTGAAGGATGCCCAAGATAAGGTGATGAGTATTCAAGCTAAGCTTCTAGCAGCCCAGAGTAGACAGAAGAAATATGTGGATCATAAGATAAGAGACATGGCGTTTCAAACCGGTGAGAATGTTCTTCTTAAGGTATCACCCATGAAAGGGATGATGAGATTTGGCAAAAAGGGCAAACTAAGTCCGCGATACATTGGTCCCTTTGAGGTTCTTGAATGTGTAGGACCGGTAGCATATAGATTGGCTTTACCTCCTAATCTATCGAGTGTTCATCCGGTATTTCATGTGTCCATGTTGAAAAGGTATCATGGTGACGGGGACAATATCATTAAATGTGACTCAATTGTGTTAAACAAAGACCTCCATTATGAGGAGGAACCGATTGCAATTTTTGATCGTTATGTGCGTAAGCTGAGGACCAAGGACATTAAGTCCATGAAAGTTCAATGGAAGCATCGTCCAGTCGAGGAATCTACTTGGGAGATCGAGAGGGAATGCGAGACAAGTGTCCCCAATTGTTCGCCGATTCAGGTAGTACTTCATTCTTTCCTTAGCCTAATTTTCCTAACTTTGTCACTAGGGGATGAGTGATGGGTAAATTGTTATCAATTGTAACTACCGGGCTCCTTCGTTATAGAAAAACTAACGAGGAAAAATTTTGGGTGGGAAAACTTTTTCATAGTAACTTAAATTTTTCCAACCTAGTCCAGATTTGAACGAAATCTGAGTCATTAAGGTGTAGGTAAATTTGGTAACAATCGGGTGATTTATTTACGATTATGATTACATGGGTGGATAGATAACTCGTTAAGGAATCCATATGACTTTACGGAATTGAATTCGGGCGAGTAGAACTCCCGAAATCGATCTTAGCATGAAGGGTATTTTCTGAGAGTCATTGGTTATAGGTGTGTTATGAAATGAGGGTCTTGGAATTATTAAAATAGCTCACTGGTTCCATACAAGCCGCTGGGGCGGGATTTTTACCGCCAAGGCGGGGCCGCTGCAGCGGGGTGAGGGCCTCTGTGGCGGGTTCGACGCGACCTAAAGTCATAAATAAACCCCAAAAATGTTTTATTTTGCACTTATCAACTTTGAGAGCTAGGAGACGACCCCAGACGAGTTCTTGACTATTTTTAACCATTCTTAAGGCTAAAGGTAAGGTTTTAACTCCCCGAATCCATTTTTTGATCTATAAAACGTAATAGAATGGTTAATTATCAATGGGGGAGGGTTTTGATCTAGATTCTATGGTCGAAATAGCCCTATTTTGGACACTTGGAATCATCGGTTTGATCTAGGGTTCACAGAATTGTTAGTAATTTGGGTAATTAGTGATTGTTTATTGATTCCCGTGTTATTATGATTGTTTGTAGACCAAGAACAAGCGGAACAAATCAGGAAAGGGAAGGATCAAGTTTCTTAGGATTTCAAGCTTGTTTCGAGGTAGGTGATGGTTGTGATGCTATGATTGTGTGATGTATGTCTGTTCTTGCTTCATTATGATACTTGTATGTATATGAATGTTGCATTATTGATCACACTTTTTGTAAATGAGATAGATGAGTGATGAATGCCATGAATCACGACTTAATTGTATGATCTTGTGATTGTGATTGTGGTGTGTTGAATGGATCGGTTGCCACATTCCGGCATAACTAACTTGGATCGATTGCCACGTTCAGGCATAACTATGGGATCGGTTGCTACGATCCGGCATAATTATTGGATCGGGTACCACGTTCCGGTATGCTAACTGTTTGGGTTTGGGGTTCTATGAGAGGACCAATGATTTGTCATAATTGTGTATCTTGAGAAATGTGAAGTTGTTCGTTGTTTATAAATGTTGATAATATTGTATATGTTCGATATATGCATGTGATTATATTGTTGTGATGACTTGCTTATGTTACACTTAGTGGGATAGCCGCGTGTTTTTACTAGTACACTATGGTTGTGTACTGATACTGCACTTGCTATTTCTTTGTTGAGTATAGGGCATCTTCAAGCGGCTATTGACAGACCTCGTCTAGAAGATCAGTGATCGTCACTTTGAATTCAAGGGTGAGCCAGTTCTTCCGGGCAGCCATGAGTTCTCTTTCCGTCTATGTCCATAGTTCAGACTTAGACTTGTTCTAGTTAGTATTAGTTCATTAGTTTGGGGTTGCATCCCTTCTTTTTTAGACTTATTGAACCTTAGATGTTTTGGTATATTGACTTTCAGGTTCTAGGTTATTTCTTCCGCATTGTTTAGTTCGTTGTTAGATTTTTGTTGGAGTTTATGGGAACTCCCTATTTCTTTCCTTAAAATTTAACTTGCTTCCGTAACTTATATGCCTTAGTTTTGCTTTAGTTGCTTGGGTTGGGTTGTAGTAGTGGGTCCCCCACTAGAGCGTTAGTATGGATGCCAATCACGACGGTCTGGGTCGTGACACTACTTCCCCTGATATTGAACTTGAGTCATTTTTGAATGAGTTCTTAAATTGATTTTGAGTTTTGAGTTTTGAGTGAAAAGTTATGAATTATTAAAATTTTGACAGTTGAAAGATTAAAGTTGTTGAAAAGTGATTTTCGGTGTCTTTTCAAATTTTGAGTCTCGAAATGGAATTATGTCAACTCCATTAGTCTTGAAATGTGGAAATTTTTCTAAGTGAGTTGTCGGTGTAAGATTCAGAGTCTTTTCATGGATTTGAGGTCCTATGTTTGAAATTTGTGAAGTTTTAGCCTTTGGATTGACTTTGGTCAACATTTAGGATTTGGATGCTTTGATTGGATTTTTAACAGTTCCATTTGATTTGGGGATGATTTTAGGTCTAGGAGGGTCTTGGTTGAATTTTTAGAGGTTCCGAGCTTTATTTGGCCTTTTTAGGTGTTATTTTCGTTTCTTGTGTCTTGCATGGATTTTGGGTCAACGAGACCTCGAATTTTTGTTTTGATGGTTCCATTGAGTTCGGACCGTCAAGTTTAGTTGGGTAGTATATATGGTTTGTGTGTACGGGATTTTGAACAAATCATGAGGGTCATTTCGATGAACAGAGAGCTGGTTAAATTTTCTTATATTTGACGTGCTCCTATTAGCAAGAGGCAGTTCCCTTTAGTGAAGGCTGGGTCACGAAAGAGATAGGTCACATTTTTTTCAAGGTACGCTTATAAGAACTAGGTTCACAATCACGGTGATTGCATAAGCGACCCTGGGTTCACAAAGCGACTTCAGAGAGTGTTTTTGGCATGGCATTTCTGGGTTTTGCCCCATTTTCCCCATTTTGAGTTTTGGAAAAACCTTTAAGGCGATTTTAAAGAAATTTCATGTGGTAAATTATTTGGGTAAGTCTTTGTGACCCTAAAACTTCAATTACCTTTTATCATTTGTGGGTTTTAACATAAAAAATTAGGATTTTTGATTTGCAATTGCCTTGTTTTCAAGAACTTGAGTCTAAGGCTAAAATTGTAATTGTGAACTTATTTTAAAGGCCGAAGTACTCATTACCCCCCTGAACTTGAAGCTTTTTATACAGTGTACACCTAAACTAAATTTCATTTTAATTACCCCCCCGAACTTGTTTATTCCTCCGTCGCGTACACCTTTTTCGTCCACCTACTCCTGTTGGGACTACACGCGCGTGACAGCTGTCTAAATTGGTGATGTGGATTTCCACCTGGATAAATAATAGCCACCTGGATAAATTAATATTGCAAAAAATAAATTTCTTAAATTTAAAATTCATTGATTAAAAGTTATTTTTGAATAAGGGCTGATTACGCGGAACTCCTTTTGGATTTGGGTTTTTCTAGACGTGAAGTTGGTCGATTAAATTTCAAATTTGTCTGAAATTCTTACCAAGTGTTAATCTTTGTTTCATTTACATTTTACCCTATTTTTCGTTTAAAATATGCCAAATATTAAAGAAAAATGAAGATTTTACGTTTTTTTATTGATGTAGCGTTATGATGTGGCAAAAAATCACTTCCTCACGCGCCTAGTAGAGATTGTTGTCAATTTCTACGCCAGGTGGACGAAAAAGGTGTACGCGACGGAGGAATAAACAAGTTCGGGGGGTAATTAAAACGGAATTTAGTTTAGGTGTACACCGTATAAAAAGCTTCAAGTTCAGGGGGGTAATGAGTACTTTTGCCTATTTTAAATCCTTTTTCAAAATGGTTTTCACTAGTCAATTCCAAATACCCTGGGTAACATTTTGAAGTAAAGAATTTTGGATTCAAACTTCATTTTTGGAATTGGATTTTTGAGTTGATTTGACCTTTTTTCAAAGAGTATGATGTTGGCATTGTTATTTCTGGAATCTTATTGTGATTATTTGTTGAATTAGATTGTGTGGCTTTTGACATTGTTCGAAAAGGAAAAACTCAAGTCTCAGATTGACTTTTGATTGAAATAAGGCAAGTTAACTTCTAAAAACCTGGTAAAACTTGAAGAGTATTGTATTTCCCTTCATTTGTGTGTTGTGGAGTAATGAGAATGAGGTGATGAGTTCAATTACTCTAGTAGGCTGATCTTAATGAATAAAAAGGGGGAATAAATGAAAAAGGCAATGTGTTGATAGTTGTGTTTTGTGAATTTCCTTGATGATGATCCTAATTTGTTGATTGATGAAATGCTTTAATGACATTTTGGTGGACATGAATTACTTGAGTTTACTGTCTCTTTTTTATGGTGTGAAATTATCTATTTGCATTAATTTCTATGCACCGTGATGAGACATGTAGTAATTATGACAATGGAAAATTGTTCATGTATGTGATATTATATAATGTCGATGGAAAATGGTTTCGGCTGGTGATATAGTGCCGATGGGACATTGTTCCGATAAGTGACATTTAAAGCCAATGAGAAATAGTTTCGGCTAGTAATATTGTGTGAAAGGGAAATTGTTCCAGTAAGTGGCATTATATAAATCCAAACGAAATAGTCATTTTCATAAACATAACATAATATATGGAAAACCACAATTAAATTCCTAATATAAGCTTAAATCATCATAGAGTTTCTCCTTAAATCATGAATCATGCATGTGTGAGAAAATGTTTCACCAATCAGGATTCCTTAATATGTGAGAAAATCTTTCACAATTTCGTATGCTTTTCTTGAAACCAACCTATATATAATCAAATATCTTTTCATAAATCATGCATAAAGTTTCATACATCATGATTCATAAGTTCATAGCCTTCTTCATAAATACATATCTTTATAAAGTCATGAATAATGCATGGGTCTTATAGAAATCAATTGGAAATAATGTAGTTTAATCAACACATTCATGTGAAGATTGAAATTGAACATTTAAATCAACACCAAGTAAGACATATGGAGATCACCTGAAACCTTAAGCAATTTAGGTGAAATTTAATTTGAAGAATTGAGATCTTTCGGGACTGAATGGGTAAATGGAACCCATTGATGAATTCCCACATATCTTTATAAACAAAGCCCAAAATTGATAGAGAAAAAGGAGACTTGAAGCTTCAAACTCTAGCTTTAATCGTGAACTTGATAGAGAATTGGAGAAGATGAATGTGGATAGGATTTGGGGTTTTGAGAGAATGTGAGAGTTGGGGTGGATTTATAAATAGAAAGGTAGTTATAGTACTTAGAATTAAGGTCAAAACGACATATTAAATGCACTGGGAAAGACCTAAATACCCTTAAGAAATAACTGTTGAATAATTTCTACGGCCAGTACTGGTCAACCGCAGAACAAACTTCAGAAACCCAAAATTCATTCTACTTCCCACGAGACCTTTCTACAGTTCGTCGTCTAGTCTAGTGTCTATGTACCCTATCCGTGGATCACAAGTTCAAGTCCAAAATGTCCCAAACTCTAGATCATTTCTCCGGAACCATCATACAGCCCGTCAAACTTCCTAAGGTTCATCATCGCTACTCATAGGTCAAATTTTAGAAACTTAAATTTACAAGAACTCATCTCCAAGTCTAGGAATTCCTTCCTACTGTCCGTAGGACACCCTACGACCCATAGATAGGACTCAAAGACCACTACTTCAATAAAATCTTCTGCAACTTTCTTTCCAACTCGAATTTACAATTTCTGAGATATTATAATATCTCCCCCTGGAACATTTGTCCTTGAATTGGTCTCAAGCTAGCTTGAATAAAGTAGGAGAATCAATGAGAAATCCTATATATCCAAATAATAATTCTTGAATTCACATTTCAAATTAGAGATAAGACTTAAGAGTAAAGTTTGAGAGAGTTCTTTGAGCCAGTTTGAGAAGTCTTTCACAAACTTTTTTTTAAAAAATCAGACTTGAGAACCTGAGTGTGAGGATGAGGAGAGTTGAGTTTCATTTTTCAAAATGAATTTATGGGGACTGAGTATTCCAAAGAGAAAATGTTTTACATTTAAAATGATGAGGAAACCTTGATTTCCAAATAAGTTCATGAGGAATTTTGAGCACTATCTCTTTTAAGATAACTTTTGAGTAATAATCTCAGGAAATGTTTTTAAACATATGAGGATGGGTTATATTATTGGGAGTAGTATTGACCATCGATATGGGGATGAGTTTAGAAAACTGAAAGTCCTCATAAACCATGTATGCCAAAATGGGTAAAGGGTCATACTTTTTAGATGATTCCTTATTGCTTTTTAAGCATAGCTTAGTGGATCCACTTAGTTGAGGATGTCTTATACTCCGGCAAGGTATATGACAGTTCTGGAAGCATGGGCGAGATGTTGTATCATCACATAGTTCATAGTGATGGTTGTCGGTTAGAGAATCTCCCAAATAAGACTAAAAGAGTTATTATTGTATTTTAAAATACATTCAGTTATTATCTACTATTTTTAAAGCTTTCTTTATAATGAATCATCATTTTTGCTTTTATATTGAACTGGGTTGAGTATTTCTGAGTTTTGAGTATCCTCGAGTTGAGTTGAGTTGAGTCGAGATGAGGTGAGTATGTTTTTCCTTTTTATCAAGTTGAAGCTTATGTATGTTCTTTAGAGTTTCCCTTGCATGCTCGTACATTCCATGTACTGACGCCGTTTGTCCTACATCTTTCATGATGCAAATATAGGTAACCAGGGTCATCAACAAGCGCTCATTTGATACCACTTGCAATCCCAGAGTTACTTGTTTGAGCCTCCTTTCTTCCGGAGGATTCCCACATTTACTTGCAGTCATATTAGGATGTCATGGGTCTTGTCCCGACTTCCATCATAGTTATTATAGGCTTCATAGATAGACAATAGTGTTTTGAGGAGTCTTTTCATTTCCATTGTTAAATGTTTAAGACTTGAGTTTCCTCTTTTGGAAAGTTGAGTGTTTTCTTTAAAATATTCTGAGTTATCTATTTTGAGACATTGGTTTAAGTCTTTACTTTTTAGATTCATTTATTGTTGAGTAAGTCTTCTGCTGAAAGTTGAGCCAGGACAAGTGTTCACTTGGGGCCAAAAATGGTTCTCAAGTGTCGGTCACGTCCAGGGTGTACCCTCATGGCGTGAAAAACATAGTATCAGAGCAGAAAGTTCAAGAGTCCTAGGTTGTCTATGAAGTCGTGTCTATAAAATCCTAGTTATCAGTGTGAAGCGCGTCACATCTATTATTTGAAGGCTACGACATTTAGGAAATATCACACTTTTTTCATCCTCTTTTTGTGCGATAGAGTTCAACTCTATAAAAGTTTCCTTCTAATTCTTGCTTGCGCGTATCTTTCAGATCATTCCTCCATGAAGAGCTTTTCGAAGTCATCCTTCTAGGAGAAATGTTGATCCACAGGATGAAGTGGTACCCAATGCACCAGAAGTGCAATCCCAAGGAGAGGTCACTAGTGCTGAGTTCCGGGATTCTATCTGGATATTGAGTCAAGTTGGGACTAACCAAGCTAGGAAACAAAGAGCGGTTCGATTGGATCTGGCTGATACATCCAAGAACTGTGAGTTCTTAAGGATGAATCGTCCAAACTTCACCGGTTCAAGTGTCACTGAGAATCCGGTGAACTTTATGAAAGAGTTGCAGAAATTGTCTGAGGTGATGCATGTTGCATATGCTGAGCGTGTGGAACTAGCTACATACAAACTGAAGGGTGTTGTTAGATTCAGGTATGACCAATGGAAAAAGAGTAGAGATGAAGGGGCACCAATTGTGAGTTGGGTTGTGTTCGAAGATACCGTCATGGGGCGTTTCTTTCCCCGTGAACTGAGAGAGGCAAAGGTAAGAGAATTGCTTATTCTTAAGCAGGAATTCAAGAGTATGCATGAGTACAGCCTCAAGTTCACTCCCTTTATGCTCCGGAGATGGTTGGTGATATGGGGAGTAGGATGAGTCTGTTTGTGTCTAGGTTGTCTCGTCTGTCAAGGAAAGAGGGTAAGACTGATATGTTGATAGGGAACATGGACATAGAAAGGCTTATGATCTATGTGCATCAGGTTGAAGAGGACAAATTGAGAGATAGGAAAGAGTTCTGCAGCAAGAAGGCTAAGACAACACGTAATGAGTCCAAGCAGCAGAAGAGTAATACGAGTCGGTCATCTTTTCAACAAAATCCAATTGGACCTGCTCCATTAT
This sequence comes from Solanum lignicaule, assembly GCA_029582545.1. Classification (NCBI taxonomy): domain Eukaryota; kingdom Viridiplantae; phylum Streptophyta; class Magnoliopsida; order Solanales; family Solanaceae; genus Solanum; species Solanum lignicaule. Next base: position 15,254 of record JAJOOF010000296.1, on the reverse strand, counting down.
TCCCTAGTGCACCAGTACCAAGGAATATAGGTGAGTTCAATAATCAGAATTCGTAGAACTTTAGATCTAGCCCTGCTCATTCTCAAGGTAGTGTGGCACAAGGAGCCAACTGGACTCCGACATGTGCTAAGTGTGGTAGGACCACCCAGGAGTGCGTCATGATGGCTCCAATGGTTGCTTCAAGTGTGGTCAAACATGTTAATTCATGAGATAGTGCCCTAAGAACATGCAGTGTAGTGTAATGGAGGCAATAGAGCCCAATCTTCAGTGGCTCCGCCAGACAGAGCTGCACCTAGAGGAGATACTTTAAGGACAAGTGGAGAAGCAAATCGTCTGTATGTTATCACCAATCGCCAAGAGCAAGAGAATTCACCTGATGTTGTCACTAGTATGATCAAAGTATTTACTTTTGATGTATATGCATTGCTTGATCCAGGTGCCATTCTATCTTTTGTGACTCCATATATTGCTATGAATTTTGTATATGAATGGGGTTGAATTATCACTAGTGTGCGAAGTGAAAGAGAAACAAGACCAAGACCTTGTTTTGCTTGAATTGAAGGCAAATGTTCATAAGCATAAAGTGATGGCTTTTGAAAAAATGGGGAGATGGTGTTTTGAGGTATCAAGGTAGGTTGTGTGTACCAAGGTTGGATGAACTCCAAGAGAGGATCATAGAGGAAGCTCATAGTTCCAGATAATCTATTCATCCTGGTTCCACAAAGATGTATCGTGACTTGAGAGAAGTCTATTGGTGGAGTAGTATGAAGAGATGTATTGCAGAGTTCGTTGCTAAGTGCCCGAATTGCTAACAAGACAAGGTGGAGCACCACAGGCCTGGTGGTATGGATCAGAACATAGATCTTCCAGAATGGAAGTGGGAGATGATCAATATGGATTTTATCACTGGTTTGCCACAGTCTTGTAGACAGTACGATATGATTTGGGTGATTGTAGATCAAATGATTAAATCATCCCATTTCTTACCGGTAAAGAATAACTATTCAGCAAAGGATTATGCCATATTATATATTCAAGAGGTATTCAGACTTCATGGAGTTCCGGTATCCATCATTTCATATAGAGGTACGTAATTCACCACACAATTTTGGAAATCTTTCCAAAAAGGTTTGGGTTCGAAGGTAAATTTAAGTACAATTTTCCATCTTCAGACCGCTAGTCAAGTAGAGTGTACGATTCAGATTTTAGACGATATGTTGAGGGCTCGTGTGATCGATTTCAAGGGTAATTAGGATGATCACTTAACTCTCATTGAGTTTCTTACAACAACAATTATCACTCTAGCATCCAGTTGGCTCCCTATGAGGCTCTATATGGGAGAAGATGTAGATCTCCAATTGGATGGTTTGAGGTTAGTGAATCTGGGTTGATAGGTCCAGACTTAGTTCATCAATCTATGAAGAAAGTGAATATCATTCAAGAGAGGTTGAAAACAACGCAAAGTCATCAAAAATCCCATACCGATGTTAAGAGAAGAGACTTGGAGTTTGAGGTGGATGATTGGGTTTATTTGAAGGTTCCACCCATGAAGGGTGTTATGAGGTTTGGCAATAAGGGGAAGCTTAGTCCTCGGTATAGTGGTCCTTACACGATATCAAAGAGAGTTTGCAATGTAGCTTATGAGTTAGAGCTACCGTTAGAGTTAGAATCGGTCCATTCGATATTTAACATTTCAATGTTGAAGAAGTGTATGAGATATCCATCCGTTACTATACCTTCTAAGAATATTGGTATTAAGGACAGCCTATCTTATGAGGAGATACTTGTTGATATACTTGATTGTCAGGTTCGCAAGTTGAGAACCAAAGAGGTCTCATCAGTCAAGTTCTTATGGAGGAATCAGTTTGTTGAGGAAGCTACTTGGCAGGCCGAGGAGGATATGAAGAAGAGATACCCGGATCTCTTTTCTTCCAGAAAAATTACAGACCAAGGTAATGACATTTTGTAAAACACTCTTTAAATTGATCTGCTATGTTGTGTTAAATTTTATGTTGAGTAATTGAGTTGGGTGATAGATGTTGCCACCCTTAGTTCTATTTAGAGTAATCTCATTCGAGGAAGAATGTTCCCAAGGGGTAGATATTGTAACACCTCTATCTTAAAAAGAACTAATTTTAGTAAGAACCAATTTGGAAAGAGCTAAATCAAGAATTTTGCAAGTTAGTCTTAAATTGTGAGTTTTGGTTCAACTTCAAACGACTAGAACTTTCAGTACAAGATGAGTTAGGTGGCCCATGAGATATCAAATGAAAGATCTTTGAGTCCACTTTCTAACGCCACCGAGTTTGATAAATTCCGAGTTCGAATAAGGGAGATATTCTCATTTGAGTTCAGCCTATCTGATTTAGGAAATTTGTCCGAATTAAGGAGGGGTATGTTGATCTTTTCTTTACCCCACTAAGTTTACACGTTTTGTTTACCCCAAATAGGGGTCTAAACTGATTTGGATCAGTTTTTACAATTCCTAAACACACTTAGGGTTTTAGAGAGAAGTTCAAGAGGAGAAAAAAAGGAGAAGTTCATGAATTCGTTCAAGGTTCTTGGATCTTCGAGAAATTTCACCAAGGATTTTATCCTTAAGAGGTATGTAAGCTTTCAAGTTATGGGTTTGTTCACCCTCACGTCAATCATGAGTTTCTTGAGTTAATTTCATCCATGGCAATCTCTGTATTGACGTTCTTGATGAGTTTCTTGAAGTTTCGTTCTTAAATCATTAATAATGGGATTTGATGAGTTCTTGAGGTGAATTTTATGAGTTTGAGTATATTTTCATTTATTTATGTTGAGTATATGAATCTAAAAGAGTTTGGGAGAAATCAATCGATTCTAGGCGAATTAGAGCCAAAAATTAAAGAGAAAAAATTGTTAGGTTTTCTAGGTAGGGCCTGGGACGACGCGCCACCGATGCGCCAGGTGGGCTGGCGCCCCTCGCCACTCAGTGCGCCAGGGTCTCCTGGCTCCATCCATTTTTTCGTTGTTCATTCCGTCTGAGTTCTTGCAAAACATATATTTGCTCTCTTCTTGATTTTAACTATCAAAACTACATCTAATCAATGAGAAATCCTATATATCCAAATCATAATTCTTGAATTCACATTTCAAATTTCAAGATAAGAGTTACGAGTAAAGTTCGAGAGAGTTCTTTGAGTCATTTTGAGAAGTCTTTTGCAAACATTTAAAAATTGTTTTAAGACTTGAGCACTTGAGTGTGATGATATGGAGAGTTGAGTTTCATTTTTCAAAATGAATATATGGGGACTAAGTATTTCCAAGAGAAAATGTTTTACATTTAAATTGAGGAGGAAACCTTGATTTCCAAATGAGTTCATGAGGAGTTTTGAGCACTATCTCTTTTAAGAGAACTTTTTGAGTAATAATCTCAAAGTTTGAGGATGAGGAAATGTTTTTAAACATATGAGCATGAATTATATTATTGGGAATAGTATTGAGAACTGATATGGGGATGAGTTCAGACAACTCAAAGTCCTTATAAACACTTGTATGCCAACATGGGTAAAGGGTCATACTTTTTAGATGATTCTTTATTGCTTTTTAGCATAGCTTAGTGGATCCACTTTGTTGAGGATGTCTTATACTCTGGAAAGGTATAGGACAGTTCTGGAGCGTGGGCGAGAAAATGTATCATCACATAGCTCATAATGATGGTTGTCGATTAGAGAATCTCCCAAATAAGAGTAAAAGAGTTATTATTGTATTTTTAAATACAGTGAGTTATTATCTACTGTTTTTAAAGCTTTATTTATAATGCATCTTTATTATTGCTTTTATGTTGAATTGAGTTGAGTATTTCTGAGTTTTGAGTATCTTTGAGTATTCTCGAGCTCAGTTCAGTTGAGTCGAGATGAAGTGAGTATGTTCTTCTTTTTCATAGGTTCAGGCTTATATCTCTGCTTTAGACTTCTCCTTGCATGCTCATACATTCCATGTACTGACACAATTTGGCATACATCTTTCATGATGCAGATACAGGTAACCAAGGCCATCAACAAGCGCTCTGTTGATACCACTTGCAGTCCCAGAGTTGCTTTGGTGAGCCTCCTTACTTCCGGAGGATTCCCACATTTACTTTCATTCGTATTAGGATGTCGTGAGTCTTGTCCCGACTTCCATCATACTTATTAGAGGCTTCACAGATAGACAGTAGTGTTTTGAGGAGTCTTTTCATTTCCATTGTTAAATGTTTAAGACTTGATTTGCTTCTTTTGACCAGTTGAATGTTTTCTTTACAATAATCTGAATTATTTATTTTGAGACATTGAGTTAAATCATTACTTTTGAAGTTCATTAATTGTTGAGTAAGTCTCCGCTGAAAGTTTAGCCTGGCCAAGGGTTTGCTTGGGGTCAGAATTAGTTCTCGAGTTTCGGCCACGTCTAGGGTGTAGGCTCCGAGAATGACAGAATCTACTCATCCTCCACCTCATCACCCTCTCTTATTACCTTATCGGCCAATGGAGGTGTCGATGCTCTATCCCTAGCTAGCCCAGCTTCTTGACCTCTACCATTAGTGGACTTTCTCCCGAAACCTCTACCACGACCTCTCATCACTACTCCTCTCGGATTACAACCCCAATGGTTGGCTCAGGTGCATCCGCTCATGTTAATATTGGTATTGCCACAACTATTGCTCTAGTTTTGACCATATGTGAAATAGAGTGAAGAACGTCAATTACCAATTTGTATCACCTAGATACCAATTGGATTCAAGTAATAGCACGAAAGAAATAATGATATGAGTTCTTCGAAAGTTCTATAGCCTTTCGAAGAAAAGTAATAGCATCCTTGTACCATTCCATAAGACTCTACTAAACATGTCCTTGTGTGATGAGATCACCAAACCTAAAGATCTGATACTAAGTTTGTCACGATCTAAACCAAGTCATGAGTGGCCCCCACACTTAACCTTCTAGGTGGGAGAACCAACTAATCTAAACCCCAACTTAAATTGGTTATTCAACTTATGAAATACGACAATAATGCGGAAACTTAAATCTTGTTGAAGTGAGAAATAAGAATCTACTAAAGTCAATTACATATCATTTCTCAAAACCTAAAAGTCATCACAGTTAGGATATCTAATCCCCAAATACTAAATGTGAGACTATCAAGAAACTATAATAGATAAATAAAATACCTTGTGTCTGAAATATAAGGATATTATGCCATGACCGAGAGAATCCAACACGAGCCAGAAGGAATCACTCACCCTGAAATTTGATGTGTTGGAGACTAGCTAGAGTTGTGGGCGAGTCAAAGTCACTGGTACACTTGTTGCACTCCATAAAAGGAAAAATGAATAAATATACAAGTTGGTGTAAGTACATGGCAACATGTACTACGTATATATTATCAGCCGACTCAAAATAGAAACTAATATGCATAAAGTGATAACATGAAATCAACTATAGCACTTAGTAGGTGGCAAGAAACAACTAACATGAATAAGTGACAATAGTGATGAAGCAAGTACGTAACTAATCAACAATATCAAGAACATACATGATGACTTAGGCCTCCACACTACGCTCTTTTCAGAAATGGGTTCTTTGAGATTGAGTATATTAAGTTATTTTAATATGTTTTCTTTTAATGTTACTGTGTTAGAATGTGACACTCGGTCCAATAATTTCGTGTTGGTTTGTGGCAGCCGATTCAGATATATCATGTTAGCTTGTGACACCCAATCCAACAATATAGTTAATTCATCATTCGTTTCATCACTTTCCACTAATTAACGATATTTCATCAAGCCTTCTTTATTCAAGGCATCACTTTGATAGAGCAAGTTCAAGATTATGGATTTCGCAGTCTTGTGATTTCAGACTAATCACAATAACACATGAATTATCCAAAGCATTATAATTATGTGCATAGAAATTTTCATAGAATTATTCAATGGCTATCCATCACTATTAAGAGTCTCCCTATCACAATAAATCATAACCTACCTCAACCGAAGAACTGAAGTCAAGACAATTAGTTCACCAATTCTTTTTTTATTTTTTTAATGCCTCAGAACATTCTCAATCTATCAAGCATGCATAATTCGTAAGTAAATGGGTCCATAGACATCCATATCGCTATACTTCTAGCTTAGATCCCAAAAATTATATACACGGATTTGTAATCAAATTTTTAATCTTAAGGTCAATTTATATGTCAAGTCTCATATTTTCTAAATTTCAAGCTTAGTGTTAAGTGTTAAGTCTTAATTCCTCAAAATAACGTAACTCTAGTGAATTTTATATATTACAATACACGCAATATTTAATTACTTATCTCAATATGTCAAAACTTGAATCATTATGTGATAATTAAGAAGATTTTTAAAATAATAATTATAATTAAATAGAAACTCATGTCAAGTTACCATATCAGTAACTCAACTTTAAGGAAAACCAATTTACAAATCTTTAAACCAAATTCAAAAATACTTCACATACACCTAATAATTATTGACCACTTCAATATGTATCTTAACATCACATGATTTGCCATGATAATGATACAATGATTGGACATAATCATTGTTGATTACATATTTTATCCATAACTTATTATTCCCTCAAGTCCAATTACGCTATTAGTGACTTCGTTTCCAACTTTTCCAATTCAATTTCTCTAGTTATCTTTCACAATCAACATTATAGTAATAATAAAACAAATACTACATAAATAAGTAGATGTATTAGACGTATTAAGGTTTTACCTGATGAAGAATGGTCGTGCTTTTGTTATCCCGAATGGTTCTGTGTCAAGCGGCTTTTGGTTGTTATGACCGAAAATTAATAACCCCCTTTAACTTAATTTAATTTTATACACGGACCAAGAGATAAGGGTATTAGATAAATTATAGACTTGACTCATTAATCATCAACTAATAAAAATTAATTATTCAATAAATACTCATCAACAAAATAACTGTAGTCAAATGAATAGTTCAAAATTCCTATTTAAAATTTATGGGAATGTTCTTTTATGAAAGAAATAGGTCTAGTGCTCAAAACGACCTTACGGATCGATACATTTATCTTCACTATTTACTACGACATTATTTATATTTGTCAGGAAGACTTGATCGGTTGGATGCCTTGGAGGCACCATAGATTGCACCGTTGGCAACGGCGCTTTTGAGTGCCCCTAACCTTGAGGGGGCCGTAGATCAAGTTCTGGGCTAAGGTTACCAATTTCACAGCCCTTCGAAACTCCCTTCTGGAAAAGGTTCAGTAGATCTACCAGGTTACCGTTCAACTATAAATTGTGGTGGTATTCCTTTGGTTTTGGGTACAAGAAAATATAGAGAGTGTATAAAAGTTTGTCAAGAGAGTTCTTATTAAGCGAAGGAATGTGTTATTTTTGTGGAACTTTGACACAACTCTTGTCCAGAGTTTGTTGAGTTATTATTTGTGATCAGGTTGTTGTCTCCTGGAGGGGACAAGTCAAGAATGACTATTGTTGGACTAGTGAAACATTTGTTGCAGTGGGATTGAATCTCATTAAAGAGATTGAGATTTTCGCGCCTCAGTCTAAAGAAATTTTTATTTCTTCATTTTATTTTCAATTGTAATCTTGTGATTTTTCTCCAACAAATTTAAGGAGATTTAGAATGGCTACACTTTAAAAAATGACGGATGTCAAGATGGGAGACCTTAACAATCAGTTCAATGGTAATCATTTCAAGAGAAGGAAGGGTAAAGTATTTTTCTACTTAAGTCTTCTCAATGTTTCTTATGTATTAACTGAGAAGAATTTAAATAACGTTGATGTCACCTCTATGGATGAAGACGAACTTATTTCTCATCATGAGAAAATGAAAAAGTATGCTGGTGATTCCTATAAGTCTCGGTATTATATTCATAATTGTCTATCTGATTATTTTTATGATTATTATGATAGAACTTACTCTAGTGCAAAGAAAAATTGAAAAACATTGAAGAATAAGTATGATACCGAAGAGGTTAGAGTGAAAAATAATGCGGCTAGATTTTTCGTTTCCAAATGGTGGACAATAAATCAGCAGTAGACCAAGCTCAAAACTTTATAATGATTATTGGAGAGCTCAGGTTTGAGGAGATCCAAATTGTAGATAACCTTATTGTTTGCGGCATAATAGATAAACTTCCATCTTCTTGGAGAGGAATTTCAAAAAACTATACGCCACAAACAAAAAGAAACCTCTTTTGAAACATTTATAATGAAAATACGCATGGAAGAAGAGGCAAGGGGCCAAGATGCACTTTTACAATCAGAAGACATCAATATCACAATGAAGGTAAATTTAATTACTTCAAATAATGCTACTCTTGAGTCTCACAAAAATACTTCTATGAATCCTAAGAAGAAAAAATTCAAGAAAATTAATGGTAGACCTCCCAAGAAAAATAATGGTGAAAATAAACAAGCACAAAATCAACAAGTTCAAGATAAGGGATCGTGCTTTGTTTCAAAATACAGAAACTTTCACAAAATCCAAATGAATGACTCGGCGACCCCAAGTCATTTATGACTTGCTGGGACTGACAATTCATTCGTCGGGTGGTTTGTTTGGATTCTGTGCAAGTTTCTGTGTTTTGGAGCCTTTGAAACAACAAATCGTCATGTCTATTATGATAAAGATTGATTTAAAATGTATGAAATGTGAGATGTCGAATCGTATTTTACCTTTGGAAGGGTATTAACTTTAAAAGATGTATTTTATACTCCTTCCATGAAAATAATTTGATGTCTAGTTTTCTTCTTAATAAAGCAGGCTTCAAATAGATTATCGAATCTGATAAATATGTAATTGTGCAAACGAGTATTTTTGTTGGAAAGGGGTATGCTTGTGAAGAGATGTTCAAACTGAATGTTGAAATGAATAAAGCTTCTACTTTTGTTTATATTCTCTCTTCTACTAATTTCTGGTGTGCTCATTTCTGTCATATTAATAGTCGTTATGTTGAAACATGAGTAGTTTAGGATTAATCCTAGTGATTAAATTTCACAACCCGAACCTACACCCTAGATGTGACCGGCACTCGAGAACCATTTCCCCAAGAGAACCCTCATCAAGGAAGGCAACAAGCGGAAGACTAACTCAAGCATACATAAGCTTAAAACTGAGTTGAATTCATTGAACTCCAATAGTGAACTTTAAGAAAGTTTGAACAACACTCAAAAGAAAGTAAATACAGAAAACTCTTCAACTCTGTCTATCTATGAAGCCTCTACTATTACAGAAAGATATCAGGACTAGACCTACGATATCTCAAAACTACTAATTGTAAGTTAAACGTAAGGTCCTCCAGAATATAAGAAGGCTCACCACAGCTCACTGTAATATCACATGACCTCAACGAAATGCCTGTTGATGAACCTGAATACCTGTATCTGCATCATTTTATGATGCAGACCAAATAGCTTAGTACGTGGAATGTACGAGCATGTAAGGGGAATTCTAAAGCATGAAAATAAGCTTGAACTTGATAAAAAGGAAATATACTTACCTCTTCTCAACTCACTCAACTAAACTCAACTCATGAATTATAAGATACTCAACTCAAAGATTAGATATTCAACTCAAAGATTAGATACTCAACTCAAAGATCAGATATTCAACTCAAAGGTACTCAACCCAAGATACTCAAGGATAAAGAAACAATAAAAAATGCAATATATGGATAAACTTTTAAAACAGTAGTAATAACTCAATTGTATTGAAGCATAAGATAATAACTCAATTTGTATATAAAAATACAATATAACTCTGTGGGAGATTCTCTAACCGACAACCATCACTATGAGCTATGTGATGATACAGTGTCTCGCCCACACTGTCAGAACTGTCATATACCTTACCGGGGTATAGAACGCCTCAACTAAATGGATCCACAAGCCTATGCTAAAAAGCATTAATGAATCATCTAAAAAGAATGACCATTTCTACTCACGTTGGCTAAATGATTTATGGGGCCTGTGAGTTGTATGACTCTCCCCCACATCGGTGTTCAATACTACTCCCAAAATATACTATCTCATATGTTTAAAAACATAACACTTTCTGTGTTTTGAGATTATTACTCAAAAATCTTTCTCTTAAAAGAGATGTTACTCAAACTGCTCAAAACTCTTTTGGAAATCTCAGTTTCCTCTCATCTTAAATGTAAAAATATTTACTCTTGGGAATACTTAGTTCTCATAAATCATTTTAAAGAAAATAAACTCAGCTCTACTCTTCCTCAACTTAGTGCTCAAGTCTTTAAAACGAGTTTTAAAATAATTTGTAAAAAGACTTCTTAAAATAGGGTTCATGACGAATTATGGACGTGAACGACTCAATTCAAGGTTTTTATTAACCTTGCATAGAACTGAATACTTGGAACTCAACAACTCCAGAACTCAAGGAGTCAATGATACTACTCATCTCAAGAATGCTCGAATCGGAGGTTTTATGCGGAATTATGGGCATGAACTACTCAAATCAAGGACTCAATGATACCTCTCATCTCAAGACTGCTCGACTCATAGGGCTCATGCAGAATTATGGGCATGAACTACTCAACTCAAGGACCTTCATGGGTAACATGTAGTAGCCCTATGATTTGGAATATAATCCCAAAATGATTAGGAACTCAATACTCAAGACTTAGAACTTGAAGATACTACTACTCTCAAAGATACACAACTGATGGAGTTCATGAGGAATTTATGGGCATAAACGACTCGACTCAAGGGTTTAAATAGAAATATGGAACTCATATATACGACTCTTCTCATTCACATACTTACTTCCTTAAAAATCAGTTTAAAACTTAAGTGTTGGCTTTGAAGAACTTCTCAATATTTATAACTCAAAATAGGGTTCATGCTGAATCATAGACATGAACAAATAAACTCAAAAATCTGAATAAAAACATAGATACTCAATAATTAGGAATAGAATTTTTAAAAGAACCATGAACTCAAGAACTCAAATCAACTTATCTCAAGAATACTCAAATCTAGGGTTAGAATCCTAGATTTCTCTTTTACTGATTTGAAAGAAAATGTAAGGTGTGAGGACGAACTAGTCCAAAACTATGATAGCCTTACATACCTGGAAGAACAAGGTTCTTGAAGAATTTTGAAGAGTCTTGAAAAAGAACTTGATTAGAAGCCTTGAAACCCTAGCTTGAAGGTAAACGATCAAGAAAACCTTTCTTGAGATTCTTGAGTTAGTTTCTTGAAATATCTATGGCCAAGAATTATGATTTTCATTAGTGATTCATAATGGTATGGAGGAATTTGAGTTAAAAAGAACAGAATTCTTGGAGAAAGACTTACCTTGAATAAGACTCTTGAAAAAGGTTGAAATAATCTTGAATGGAGTCTTCTACTTTGATTTTTCCTTAAGGTTTTTCCCTAGGGTTTGAGAGAGAAGAGAATGATGGATTAAAATATGAAAATATGATTGTTTGAGCCTTTTATTAGTTAAGAAATTCGTTTATGGTTTTCTTAGAGGTAAAAAATAAAAAATGACCCTTTTTAATGTTTTCATGTCGGCTAATCCGTAACAACATTGTATCAGGTTAGTCAAATGGTCATAACTCTTTACTCAAAAATGAAATTGACGTGAAATTGGTGGCGTTGGAAAGTAGATTCAAATACGTTTAATTTGATATGTTATAGGTCACGTAACTCTTAATATTCTAAGAGATATGGTCGTTTGAAGTTGACCCAAGTAGAATCTTACATCAAAACTTAATGGATAAGGAAACTTCAAGAACACTTATCAAGAACTCATCAAGAAATTAAATTGCTCAATATTTATGGATATATTCACAAAAGAAACTCATGATTGGTGTGTGGGTGTACAAACACAACACTATGGAAGCTTACATACCTCAAAGAACTAGGTTCTTGGTGAAATCTTTAATTTCTTGAACGAACACTTGAAACTTTGAACTTTTTCTCCTCTTGAATCTTCTCTCTAAAGCCCTAAATGTTTTTGGGGATGAATGAATCTGATTCTAATCAGTTTAGACCCTTAATTGGGTGTAATTCGCATTTAGTATAAGTGGGGGTAAGGAAAAAACTAAAATACTCCTCCTATTTTTGGGTAACTTTCCTTATATGGACAGCCTGACTTCAAAAAAGCATATCTCCCTCATACGAGCTCGAAAATTAGCAAACTCAGTGGCATTGGAAGAGGACTCAGAGATCTTTCATTTGATATCTTGTGGGTCTCCTAACTCATCATGTACTGAAAATAATGATCGTTTGAAGTTGACCCAAAACATAAAAGAACTTAGGATTGACTTGAATGAACTCTCTTTAGTTCTTTTTGGAACTCAATATGCTACATCTAGTGATCTTAATACTCAAGAAAATTTTAAATTCCTTTGTAAAATCCTATTCAGAATGAAGGATGGTACGAGTCTTAGTTCAATTTTTTTATGGGGTGTTACAATATCTCTCCCTTAGGATCATTCGTCCTCGAATGACGGCTAGACTGGGTATGGAACGGGGTTACTCTTATCATCTCTGCAATACCAACTAGAATTTCCCACATTACTACTCGGAACCAACTAAGGGCTCTCATTCAACTATTTCTCATGGTAAAACCTCATCCTCCGCTTCACAACCTTAAATAGAATCATCACACCATCATTATCACAATAAGAACATTAACTTTCTTCTTCTAAAATCACTCCACTACTAAAATATCTCTGAAACGATATCTCCCATACTCTTTCGAGCTCATTACTATCTTATTCTCAATATTTGACTTAATTTCAAATCTTATCATCTACCCCTTAGGTCTAAAGCTGAAACTTGAAGGCTACGGGCCTATTCCATCATCTCTAAACTGGTCTACATTCCCTTTTCACAACTTAAGTAATATTTGCTCACTTATTATACCTCATTACTTAATCAGTTCGGTAACCTTCTGAACATCATGACCCTCTAAAACAAATCATAAGTCTAGCTTAGATATATCACTTCATATGTTCTCTTATTGAATACATGTATTTAGTCTCCTCTAACACGATGACACATCGACATCAACTCTATTCTACTTAAAAATATACTCTATCTCATACGGACTAATAACTATTCCTCTTCCTTCTAACGAGAACTCTCTAAAATATTATTGTTCCTTATTTGACTCACAAATGAACTCATCACTTATAACTGACTGGGTGCATGATTGCAATAACACAATCTGCCCCTTCACTATCTCCCCTTCTTAGATTACTGAACCTCTGCAGGCTTTTCTCTTACTCTGGGCACTTTCACTACTACTGCTCATAATTTTGTAACTCATGCTACCTTTTTGGGATGAAAATACTACCCAAGATCTAAACATACTTCCTCATAAGGATCTCAGCTGAAATAGGACTTAGAGAAGAGAGTACAACTCACTTTTAGACGCACGATTCATATGAAGAGGAGTGCATTCTTTTGAAACTCAACACTTAACTCACTCCTGGGCTTCTCTCAAGCCCCTATGGAGTCTCATGACTTCCTCAAAATTTTGCTAAGAGAATCTCATTGATAAAGAACTGACTTTGCTTTTTAGCCATCTCTAGTATGAGGGGTAGTCAAATGGATATGAGAACGCACGAGTTAGAATGAGTCTCTATGACATAGCTCTATTGCACAATTAAGAGTATGAAAGAAGGAAAACTTTTCCTACATGTCTGTAGTCTTTTGTTTATAAAAGTGGGGGCCTCACAACCATAAACAAGACCCTACTGATATGGCTTCATAGAAACCCTAGGACACTTGAACTCTGTGCTCTGATACCAAGTTTGTCATGACCCGAGCCTACACCCTAGATGTGGCCAGCATTCGAGAACCATTACTGGTCCCCAAGTGAACCCTCATACAAGCTGGCAACAAGCGGTAGACTAACTCAGACATATATAAGCTTAAAACTGAATTAAATTCAATGAACTCCAATAGTGAACTTTAAGAAAGTGTGAGCAATACTCAAAAGAAAGTAAATACAGAAAACTCTTCAACTTTGTCTATCTATTAAGCCTCTACTATTATAGAAAGATATCGGGACAAGACCCACGACATCTCAAAACTACTAACTGAAGGTAAAGGAAAAGTCCTCCAGAATATAAAAAGGCTCACCACAGCTGACTGGAATATCACATGACTTCAACGAAATGCCTGTTGATGATCCTGAATACATGTATCTGCATCATGAAACGATGCAGTCCAAATGGCTCAGTACGTGGAATGTACGAGCATGTAAGGGGAATTCTAAAGCAAATATATAAGCTTGAACTTGGTAAAAAGGAAACATCCTTACCTCTTCTCAACTCACTCAACTAAACTCAACTCAAGAATAAGATACTCAACTCAAAGATTAGATATGATACTCAACTCAAAGGTACTCAACTCAAGATACTACACTCAAGATACTCAAGGATAAAGCAACGATAAAAGATGCAATATATGAAAAGCTTTTAAAATAGTAGATAATAACTTAATTGCATTGAAGAATACAATAATAATTCAATTTGTATATAAAATACAATATAACTCTGTGAGAGATTCACTAACCGACAACCATCACTTTGAGCTACGTGATGAAACAGCGTCTCGCCCACGCTGCCAGAACTATCATATACCTTGCCGGGGTATAGAACGCCTCAACTAAGTGGATCCACTAGTCTATGCTAAAAAGCATTAAGGAATCATCTAAAAAGTATGGTCCTTTCTATCTGGCTACATGATTTATGGGGGTTGTGAGTTGTATGAACTCTCCCCCATATCGGTGCTCAATAATACTCCCAAAATAAACTAGCTCATATGTTTAAAAACATAACTCTTTCTGCGTTTTGAGATTATTACTCAAAATATTTCTCTTAAAAGAGATGGTACTCAAACTGCTCGAAACTCTTTTGGAAATCTCAATTTCCTCTCATCTTTAGGGGTGTACAAGTCAAATCGTAAAGTCAAACCGAACCGACGAGCCAAATCAAACCAGAAAAAAAAACCGACTTGTGGTTTGGTTTGGTTGGTTTGGCGGTTGAAAAAAAAATGACCACTCTTGGTTTGGTTTGGTATTAAATGAAAAAAAGTCAAATTGAACCCAAACCAAACCGACATAATATATATATATATATATATATAATTTTCTTTTATTTATAGATAAAAAAATATTATTTATAATCTACTTTGTTAATATAGTTTTCAGTGTTTATATATTTTATTTCAAATTTGGGCTTGTAAAATTT
>JAJOOF010000295.1:0-129687 GCA_029582545.1 Solanum lignicaule | reverse complement strand
ACAATTCATAATATTAGATGAAGAAATCATGAACTTACGTAAAGAGAATAATAAACCCAGAATTTCAACTTGAATTGCAAAGCCAAAATCTTCAAAACTAATGTAGGAAATCAATAATTGCTAGGGTTGCAACTTAATCTCCCAAGTCACAAAGTAAAACCAAAATTATAATGTCTAACCCCCAAAAACGAGGTTTACATGCCCTATTTATAGAAAACAAATCCTAAATTAAAAGGGAAACAATTTAAGGAAAGATTGTTCAGGTACGCGTCTTCAATCCACGAGACCGACTTACGGACCGTCGATGGATCTACGGTCCGTAAGTCCCTTCCGCCAGTCAGGACTTAGAAAATATTTCACTTCCAAAAATCAGCTTCTCTGAAGCTGACGACGGACTAGCAGTACGGACCGTAGATCGATCTACGGTCCGTCAATCTCCTCCGTAGCTCCATACTTAGAATCTTCCAAAATCAGGTACTGGAACCCTCGCAGTATCAATCTACGGATCAACAGTACGTTCCATAGATCAATCTACGGACCGTCAATGGACACCGTGGTTCCACACTTGGTCAGATTTCCCTGATTTGTCCTCAATACCATGCTTGCTGATCTACGGTCATCACCTACGGACCGTGAATGGACCTACGGTCCATAGATCATCTCCGTGAATGCCCTGTTTCTGCATTTCTTTCAGCTGTTTCTATACTTCCGCGCCTGAACATCTTTCCTGCAAAACATGATAAAAACACATATAAACCAATATAAAAAGGCCCTAGACACACACAACTTGTAAGTGAAATGTATTAGAGATACCGTAAACTCACGGTATATCAGTACACATGCTGAAACTTACAAGGCATCACATCACCTTCCGATCTAGTTTAAACCAACGCTAATCATATAAGAAACATGGTCCCCCACCTATACTATAAGGCTATGTCAAGTATCACAAGAATAGAGCAAGCATATGCATAATACGGGCTGTTACATTATATGTGGGGGTACTGCCATATCTTGGAGATCTACAAAGCAGTCTATCGTAGCCACTTCATCAGATCATGCTGAGATAATAGCCATTCATGAAGTAAATAGAGAATATGTGTGGCTGAGGTCCATGATACATCTCATTCGAGAAAAATGTGGTTTGGAGTGTGACAAAGTACCCACCACTTTATGTGAAGATAATGCAGCATGCATAGCACAACTAAAGGGAGGATTCATCAAAGGAGATAGAACAAAGCACATTTCGCAATAACTTTTCTACACACATGAGCTCCAAAAGAATGGTCATATAAATGTATAGTACAACTAAAGGGAGGATTCATAAAAGGATATAGAACAAAGCACATTTCGCAAAAACTTTTCTACACACATGAGCTCCAAAAGAACGGTGATATAAATGTGCAACAGATTCATTCAAGTGACAATGTGGCTGACCTATTCACAGAGTCTCTATCAACTGCAACTTTCAAGAAGATGGTGCACTAGCTTGGAATGTGAAGATTAAATTCTTTTGATAGATGTTCTCAATAGCGGGATTTAATTCGCGTTATACTCTTTTTTCCTTATGAGGTTTTGTCCCACTAGATTTTCCTTGTAAGGTTTTTAATGAGGCAGCCTAGATACATATTATTAGATATGTATACTATTTTTCTTCAGTAGTATTTATCCTTTTTAAAAAGTTTTTTTTAAGTAAGGTTTTTAACGAGACACATTATCTACGAATTAGACATTGAAGGGGATTGTTACAAATATAGTGAATGCATATCTTTTAGAGAACATTTAGGAACCTTAACTTTGGGACCAAGTCAATTTTCCCCGAGAGGCCCTCTTCATTGTAAAATTATCCCTCAAAAGAACTGATAAGTCTTCTCTCTTCTCCCTACTTTCTTCTTCTTATTATTTTATAGTTTCAGAACACTTATCTTTTTTTCCTTTTTGTTTTTGATCATTAAAGTCTCATGAAAATGTTTTACAACTCCAAATTATCTTAATCCATTTTATTTAGTATTATTAGTATTGAAAACTTTATTTCATCGAACCAAGAAGAAAAATATATTTCATCTACTTAATTTTGAATTAGAAATTATTCTATTTCCATGTCGTTTTGGCATAACATAAGCCTAACATGTTTTCGAAAGAATAAATATAGTAAAAAAATAACTTTCAATTTATGATAGTTTTTTTTATGTTCTTTTCGTAACAAATATGAAAAATTACTAAAATAATATTTCACAATATTAACATTTCCAGTTATATAGAAATATAAATGCAGGAAGATATAGACTTTTTCCATTTAACTGTTAAGAAAATAACATTTTAAAAAATACAACTTATAAGTAGCATTTCTCCAAATGCACTTGATATCCTTTTTTTTTCTTCGAATCCCAAGCGATCCCAATTTGACAATAACTCAATCCTCATTCACAATCATGGTGTCATATAAAAAACCTTAGCTACTCTTAAACTTGCAAATTAATCAATTTGATGTAATGGCAAATTCACACGCATGTTACAAAATTCATATCAATAGGAGTTTGGTTTTGACTTTTTAATAATATATGAAATAATTTAACTTATTTCTAGTCAATGATAGAAGATTAAGAGGGTTTATTGTCCCATATACTATTTCTTAAATTAAAAATGTTGACAGGGTAAAATGGATTTTTAATGATAATTTTTGTAGAGTTATTTTATGAGAGAAAAAACCTAAGTTGAATAATCTTATTGATACAAAACAAGGTTAAATCACTTTGTTATATAATTTCTCACAGTGGAGTGCCCTTTTGAGATATTTACTCCCATAAAAATATGAAAACTAGAAAAGGCCCTTGTAATGCAAACACAATCTTATTCTCTAATTTTTTATTACAAAAAAACCAACTCAAAATAGTAAATGTTGTAAAATATAGTAAAAATAAAATAACTTTCAATTTATGATAGTTTTTTTTAATGTTCTTTTTATTACAAAAAAAAACAACTCAAAATAGTAAATGTTGTAAAATATAAACAATATAGAACAAGCAAGGTAGACAAGAGATATACAAAGTAAAATGTAGAGATCATATTATTCAAATGTCTTCAAGTATCTCTTAGATGTGAATGACAATCCTATTTATAGGTTGAAAAATCACTCTAAAAGTCACCATGTTGAATGTCATAAATAATAAAAACATTTTTATCCAAAATGATTCATAGAACCTAGGGAATATATATACATGAATGTAAGTAGTTCTTGATTAAGTAAATGGATAATTAAAAATTCAATGAATTTATAACCCTCCCTGTTGGATGTCCATAGATAACATGCCTCTTTAAAACCTTACTAGAAAATACAAAGTGCGAAAAAGCCTAGTGAAGGAAAAAGAGTACACACATCTCATAATACGCCTTGAGTGTTGCCTCATTAAAAACCTTACTAGAAAAACCCATTTGAGACAAATTCATGGTTAAGGAAAAGATTACAACACGTATCTCACTCCCCCTAATTAAAACTTTACTTGATATCTTGGAAACAACACATTTTAATGTTATATATCAATTTCTCAAAGATTGAAGTTGGCAATGCCTTAGTAAATAAATATGCAAGATTATCACATAAATTGATCTGTTATACTTCTATCTCACCATTTTATTGAAGACCATGTGTAAAAAAGAACTTTGCTGAAATGTATTTCGTTCACTCTCCTTTGATGTATCTTTCTTCAATTGAGCTATACATGCAATATTATCTTCATAAATGGTGATTAAAATATTCTTTTTAAAGAAAGCTACACATTTCATGAATATGATATGCCATTTTAGGATCCAAAAATAGGACGTGATCGCAACTCTCTTATCCCACAGAGAGAGGTCAGCCTAAACAAACCCCGATAAGGCAAATGTTGATGTAAGAACATGATATGGACTAAACATAACATAAACATGCATAAATCATGATATAACTCAGGTACCCCCCGAAACATGGTATCACTTGTACAAGCCTCTAAGTATTACAATAGATTCAAATAAATACAATTCTGAATGTCTTTTTTATCTAGAATATAACAAGGAAATAATGAAAGAGTAAGTGATGTCTGCCGAGTTGACAAGAAACTACCTCATGAACTCTCAAAGCAAGCCTCAGACGAAGATGAGAAGGGGATGATCAAGGCGATCCATGCTCGTAACCTACACTAGTGTAGAAAGCAATGGAATGAGTACCAAACAACAATGATACTCACAAGCATTCCTACTAACCCTAAGTAAATCAATACAAAATACATGTTCTCCCAACACTCCATCCGAACCTTGACATGCTACAACCTACATAGAAATCAGATGAACCCAACCTAACGATTCACATTTCATAGCACATGACACAGATAATTATATCACAACATGCATCTCAACATATACAAATTATCATCACAATCCTTCATATCCAAACAACCACAATCGCTATGAAAAATCAATCATACAGATCAAAGAACAATAATGATGTACAATGCAAGAAGTGCAATGTCACATATAGTGATGCACGTGTGTCCTAACGATACACACCTACTGATACTTAGGTCGATACCCATGGAGAACTCAAAAGGTCCATGTATCCACTGAACCATTTTCTTTTTGCATATCTCATCTGTCCAAATCATTTTCCTTCGACATCACTGAAATCATTTTCCTTCGGCACAAACATTAATCCAATAAATTTCATATCAATACACAATCCATACTCACACAATCATGACACATCATCAATTGTGAATCAGTATAACCATTTAAATCATCCACGACATATCATGCATTACTATAACAAGTTTACTTTTATCCCACTTATCATTTACAAGAATTTCAAAACACTTATCCAATTCTCATTACTCCCAAATACTCACAATAAGGCATACAATGTTCAATACGCTTAACGAAGGGTCATCATTTACTTAAAAGTAATGAAATCAACTCGGTACCTAAAACTTCCCTTCACGTCGAGCCATATAATCCACACCAACTAATAAAATATAGAACACCCATAAGAAAATATGATCAACAACACCCATAATTCTGATTTTGAAAATTAGTTCTAAATTGACATAAAATTCATCCTCGAAGGCTAATGATAATCTTGAATTTTTATAGAAAAATATGTTTCCCAAGGATTTAGAAAATCACATGCAAAATCGTATTGAAAAAAGAGTTAGAAATCATCCTCAAAAGTCCAGAACATAGGATTAAAGTTCATGAGAAAAACCACAATAACCATGTCCTAGAGTGTAACACCCCATAATTTTTTTTAGCTAAGACTCGAACCATCTTTCGTTGTGAGTAGGATTTTACCAAGGAATTTAAAATTTTCTTGCGTGTTAAGGTCACTAGATGTAGCACCTTGATTTCCAAGAAGAACTAAAGAGAGTTCATTCAAGTCATTCCTAAGTTCCTTTAAGTTTTGGGTCAACTTCAAACAACCATAACTCTCAATATATGATGAGTTAGGTGTGCCATGAGATGGCAAATGAAAGGTCTTTGAATTTTCTTTCCAACGCCATGGAGTTTGCTAAGTTTCGAGTTTGGATGAGTGATAGATGCTCTTTTGAAGTCAGGTTGTCCAGTTAAGGAAAGTTAGCCGAAAATAGTAAGGGGCATTTTGGTCTTTTCCTTACCCAATCAGATTTAATTCATTTTTAGTAAGGTTTTAAAGGTCTAATCAGATTAGGTTCAGTTTAAATTCCTAATATACGCTTAGGGTTTTAGTTGAGAGTTCAATAAGAGAAAATAAGAGAAAAGAGGAGCAAAAATGGAAAGGATCAACCCGTTCGTCGAGATTCTTGAGAGTTGTTGCGGATTTTCACAATGGGTTTGATCCCCAAGAGGTATGTAAGCTTCCATAGTGTTGAGTTCATTCACCCACACACCATTCATGTTAATTTCAACGTTAAATTTGTTCTAGAAAGTTGAAGGTTTGATGTTCTTGAATTGTGTTCTTGAAATTGGCTTTCGTTCTTGAGTTTAGATGAGATTGATGAGCTCTTGAGGAAATCGTGTGGATTTTAGAGTTGTGTTTAGTTAGATTCTTTTGTACATGTAGTGAGTATCTGAATCTGAAGAGAAATTGAGAAAAATAATCAAATTTAGACGAATTGGGGTTAGAAAACGAAGAAGGAAAAAGTCGGACAAAAATAGTGTACCAAGTTTGCATCGCGGACCTATTCCTTCAGAGTGAAATTTTTCCTCTACGTATCGCGAAGAAATTGCGGACCCCACTGTCTCAAATATTATTTCGACCAAATATTAAAATGCATCTGTTTTATTTAGAAAAAAGAAAACGACTAGTTTTTAAGAATCGCCACTTAATTTTTAAAGAAAAATTAAGAAAACTTATTTTTTCAAAAGATTAAAATAGTAAATCTAATGAAAATATTAAAGGGGATTTGGGGTTCATATTAACATTTTGGGAAGGATTTAAAAGCACTTGAAATTCCCGCTAACACGCGGTTATCCGATATTTAACTATTTGGCTAAAAATAAGTTGATTTAATTCAAATTGAGAGAATGAACAATTTTGAAAGCTAAGACCATTTTAAGGGGGAAAAGGGGAAATATTGAGATATTACCTAAGTACAATACTTTACAAAATTATGTTTTAATATCAAAGGAAAGGAGTGCTTAATTAGTTAATTTTTAGAAAATTAGTTCAGAATGGCTATTTGTCGGGAAAATTAAATCATAGTAACCTTAAGATTAACAAGTAACAACAGGTAAACAAATATAAAATAATAAAATAAAGGGGTAAATTTGGGCCCAAGTCTGGTTTCCTGTCCGCCTGGGCCAGTGCTTGAGACTAATCTCATTTTGGGCCTTTGGCCCATTTAAATCACCTGCACCTGTCTTAGTCTAACATAAAGAAAATATCTTTCTTTTGGGCCTTCGGCCCAATTCTTTCACCTTTTGTAAAAAAAACTAACAAGTAATACCAAAATAAATGCACATTTGGCCCAATTACAATACAATTCAATAAATGGAAATTTTGGGACTTTTGGGCCCCATTTCTGTGGCACTTGTACATCGTATACAATGAATGTATACTATTGTAAATAGCACGTATACAACCCCATCTTGGGCCTCCCAAGATCTGTAATCAATTTCCAGCCCTCCATAAACCTTTTCCGATGACTTGACTGACTCGATAGAGATGGAATTTGAGCCTTTATGGTTCTATCGAAATGCAGAGGAAAGGTGATATGAGTTCATGGGGAACTGGGACAGATTTCACATGCAATAAAAAGGGGAATACAGATTAGCAATTGAAATAATATTTCTGAACCAATGCTCAATTGTAATTAATCAATCATAATAAATGCCTCTAAGGGAATCACAACTTAACAGCTTTAAGCTAAAGCAAACAAGTAAATGAGTCGGACCATATATCAAATACTTGACAGGTTCAAAACAAAGAACAAAGCAAATTTTACTGAAAAAAAATGAATGAATTTAATATGTAAACAACATTATACATGCTCTTCAAAACAATGAAAAGGAACAAGAAACCAAGGTCAACATTTAGGGTGTACTAACAAGATACTGCCTCTAGAAATTACTCTAAGGTACGACATTAAAGTGAACTCGAAATTAAAGGAGTAGGCATTAAATCAGAATTTGAATAAATAACACAAACGTAGGAACCAAAGAAAATGCTAATAAGACACATAGATATATAAAAAACAATGGTTATTAATAGAGAACTTCAGCTGAAACAGTGTTGAATAAGGATGCATATTAATACTATACGATACACAATACTACACTTGATGAAGAGTATAGCTCAATGTTGAATAACATCCAACCCCCAAACAAGAAAATGGCACACAAGCTTTCTAAAATACAACACCGTAAGGGACGAAGAGAATAAACAATAGACAACAAACTAGAAAAAAAAAACCAAATAACAGAACACATTGCATTCTGGATAAGAGAAAACAAAAACCTACACTTTGAAGCAGACTTAACAAAGATTCAAGTAAAGAGATTCAACACGAACTGTAACAAATACAAGACATAAGCTCAAAATCTTGAAGTGTTGGTTTCTTCATTCAACTTGAGGTGAAAGAAAGGAGAATATGACTTCCAACATTAAGCATTAATGCAAGTTCATGAGAATAAATTAAGACTAATACAATACTTTGGACTTAAACACAATAATGCTATGAAAGCCAAGAAAATAAGAAGAGCAACAAGCAATGACCAACCTCTCAGCATCCTCATACATATTCGAGTCATTTTGAATCCAAACAAACAAAACAAAGTAGGGTATGTCTATTGAAAACTAATACAACCACACTAAAAACCAGAAACAAAGCATTGAGCCAAATCATCAGCTAGATAACGGACTTAAAACCAAAGCACAAAATACGATTCAAGAATGAAACGATGAAATATACCTCTTTTGGAGCAGCGACATGGAGCAACGAGCTTGAAATGACTTCACCACCACTATGGTACGATTTTGAGAACTTGGACGAATAAACAAAACAAACTAGAGCAAAGACTGAATGAAATAGGAATTTCCGGTTTCTCTATGCATTTAAGAACTATATGGTTTAAGTGCGTTTCTTCCTCTCTAATGCTAGTTAAGATATTTTCTCCAACCTTTTCTGTCCAACCCTTTACACTGAAAAGAAGAGAGTTTATATAGAGGGAGACTAGGCTGATCTTTGGGGGGAAAACGGGTGAATATTTTTGGATGAAATTCCTATTTCAAATTCAAAAAACCTCTTGAGGAGATAAAGGTTGAAAGCTATCCATTGGACTAATTCCCAACGGAATTGAAAGGAGAGTCGTCTGATATTTGGAGCAAGGACACTTGAGGTGCGAGATTTATCCACCTGGAAGATTCGCATACGATTCGAGTATGGGGAGAGACACGCTGCAATGTTGGACTAGGGTTGCATTTTGGGCTGCTAGGTTTTGCGCTACTGGACTGGTTTTGGGCATTTAGTTCGCTGCTCGTTTCTGGGTTTCGCACTTCGCAGGAGAAGAAGACGTGAGTACAGGGGTCATTCTGGTATTTGGTCTTGTTGTACGTATGTTGTATTGTTGTATGTGTATTTTATGGGCTGCTAATCGAAATTGTTTGGGCCTGGGTAAATTGGCAATGATGAAAATTGGAAAAGAATGGGTTTGTTTAGTTTGAGAAGTGGGCTGCTGTAAATGGCAGTTAAAAGCCCAAAATTGGTCTCCAAATGGGTTTTAAAATGAGGTCAAAGATGGGTTAGATCTTAGAGTTTAAGAAATAGCCAAATTAAGTTAAATTAACCAATTCGGCTAAACCATAAATAAGATGAATTAATATTAATTAATTAATGAGCTTCTTAATCTTAACGAAATAAAATACCTAACTTAATTGTAAACTAATGATTCAAAATTATAACCAAAATTTAAACTAAACTAATTTAATATAATACGTACTACAATTGAAATCTTTTTGAGATGATTTTTGAAATGCTTATAAAATATACTAATTATATACAAAATTATATAAAACATATGTTTTACTTAAAAATTATAAAATTGATTAAAAGTAACTTGAAAAATATTTTGAACTTTATAAAAACTAATTATTTTAAATCCTTTGGAATTTAAGAAGCTTGGTGATTAATCTATATTGTGGAGGTCCAAAATTGGGTGTCAACAACTGTCCCTCATTTGACTTAAAATGATGAAAGAAATTCGAGACAAATGAAATTGACGGATCCAATTTTGACCGACCACATCTTCATCCTTTCGAAAAGGAATTTTGGTATGGACTTTAGGAATCATTGGCCGAACCTCGAAAATGGGTTTCCTACATATCTCAAGCTATATGAGAATTTAGGCTACTTGTAGTTTGATACGCCTGATTTAACGCACGATTATGAAAGAATTCAAAAGCTATTCTGATATCGAATTATGATGAGACCGGAATGCTAGGGAATAAGATTTAAGAGAGAATGTTGGAATACAGCCGAGTTTTCAACACTGGTCCTACCTACATATCCTTAAACATTAGGAATCAGGCTGCTTGTAGTTTGACACAATCGAATGAAAAGGAAATCTATTATGCAAGATATCCTTAGCTTGCGTCCTAAGAGTTTGATACTCCTCTTCAGACTATGTCTCAGTTCGATGCTAAGAAAAAGTGCAACGTTGTGTTGCATCCTTTTTTATGTCGTCCACACCTGTGGTTTGTTTTGAGAATTCATCCTTACTGATGCTCTCGACAAAGACTGAGATAAAACTCAGTAGCATAAAATGTAATTCAAATGGGGAGATATCGTTTGTCACCGTGTTGACACTTAATTTTTCTCCTTGAACATTTGACGTCATCTTCCTCCAGTTTGACGTAAAGCAAATAAACCTTGTATTTCGTATTTGCAATATAATCTTCAATGTATTCTTCATTTAATGTCAAAGTAATAAAATAGGTTGATGTAATATGTTAATAGTTCTCTTGACGTCGTTGTTGATGGTTCTCTTCATGTCGTTCTTGTAATGAATATGATGCAGCCGATGATGATTTTTCTTGCGGTGCATGGATGCATGATAATATTCCAGCTATAATGAGGTGGATGGCTCGCTTATTATCCAACTGTAACGAGGTGGATGCTCATTAATATTCCAACTGTAACGAGGTGGATGCTCGATAACATTCCAACTGTAACGAGGTGGAGGCTCGATAATATTCCAACTGAAACGAGGTGGATGGCTGGATAATATTTCAACTGTAATGAGGTGGATGGCTCGATTATATTCTAACTGTAACGAGATGGAGGGCTCGATAATATTCCAACTGTAACGAGGTGGATGGCTCGATAATATTCCAACTGTAAAGAGGTGGATGGCTCGATAATATTCCAACTATAACGAGGTGGATGGATCGATAATATCCCAACCATAACGAGGTGGGTGGCTCAATAATATTCCAACTGTAACGAGGTGGATGGCTCGATAATATTCCAACTGTAACGAGGTGGATGACTCCATAATATTCCAACTGTAACGAGGTGGATGACTCCATAATATTCCAACTGTAACAAGGTGGAGGCTCGATTATATTGCAACTGTAACGAGGTGGAAGCTCGATAATAGTCCAATATAGTTCAAAATAGGAACCTGAAATGGACAAACAAATATACGAACCACTTATAGGGTGGATCACCCAACAAAACTATATACTAAAATCTTTAAACAGTTAATCAAAGCACATAATCCACTTATGGGGTGGATACCCAACAAATTTTGAAAATCTTGACGTTGACATTGTCAAGAAACACGTATGCCTAAATTGCTACGTGGCAATCACGCTAAACAAACTATATCGACGTATATGCACGTCGCGACTATGACTATCTCTTTAAAAGACAGAATTATCGAGGTGAATGACTTAATTCTTTCACATGAAGATTAAAGTCATTCACGTCTTTCTTGACAAACTCAACAAAATTTGAGTTTGTTGCTGACATTTTCAATCGTTATCGAAAACTTGTAACGTTTAGATAACTTCAACTGTCATGAGGATATTGCGATCTCCAACATATTTTCTGATGTGTTGGACTTGGTGATTTTCCCTTGTAACACTTCTAAGATAGTGTCAGTTTTGATCATCATCAGATTTGATGTCGATTTCATAGATGATCCTAACTTTACCAATAATATCGCCTGCAAAGCTTCACACCAAACATTAGCATCGACAATGAAGTAAAGAGTATTAGTAAAGATAAAGCATTAGATTAAGTCATTTGGCTTATCAAGATTAGGCTATGATTAGCCTAATGGTGACTTTAATCGTGACTCGTCACTAGCGATCCTCCAACACGGTTTTTCTTAAGACTTTGAAAGAATCTGTTAGCGTTTGTCTTAAATATTCCTACAAAAAAATAAAAAGAAACAGTTTATAAATCACTTGAGGCAACATAATGAAATGAAGATAAAATGAGATGAAAAGTTTTCTAAGTTCTGTTGATGAGGCCACGATGGGTGTAAATGACGTCTTTTTCCACGCTTGACAGCTTTGACATTGCCATTTTGTGACTTCTTTGTTCCTGCATCCAAAGAAAAATTCTTAGTTTGAAAGACTGATTTGTGTTGGTCTTCTCTCCATGCTTCTTTATGCAGTTGACTTGCACGCTCGTCTACTCTCCGAAATGTTATCTTGATGGAATTTTTGAGGACCTTTCTCAAAAAATCTGCCCTAGTCTAAAATACGAAAAAACTCTGGTAATTTGCTTTGTCATTCCTGAGGTTGCTCATTCAGGTATTTTGAGGCCCCTTCTCACAATTCAGTCCCAGTTCGCCTCAATAATAATAAGTATAAGTTTTTTAACAAATGACATTTTGTGGAATTTTCGAGATGATCTCAAAAATTCTGTCCCAGTTGCATATTTCAACATGATTTCCAACTTGATTCTCTTGAAAATGTCATTTTGTGGAATTTCGAGGTTTACTAAAAAACCCACCCAGTTGCATTTTGATCTTCAGTCTTGACTTGTTAAAAAGTCTATCTTCAAATGAATTTTTGAGATCCTCTCAAAAATTTGTCCCAGTTTCCATTATAAAAGAAATAAAAATCTTATAGGAAATATAAATGAGCTATTGTGGCGCCAACGTATCCCGTTGAGGCAGGAATCAGGTCAAACATAGTTCCCCTCTTAAGGATTAACAAAATAGGAAATTTTGATAGGGAAACGACCGGAGCCGACATAGGCCGCCTACGTATCTCATTCTTGAGAATTCAGGTCAGATGTAGTTCATTACAAGTGCGATAAAATGGGAAGAAAAAGATTAAATATTTATTTTCAAAAGAAAGCTAACGATAACTTCATATGCTAAAATCTCTTCAATACTGGGCATACTTCTTTTCAACCTTTGATGACAAATATCTTCAAATGACTCTATTCAGAAAAGTCTTGCACTTACTCTGAAGCACCGAATACATTATCCCTTTAGGTAGTTTCCTCAATATTGATCAACTCTTTGTTGATCATGTTTTGAATCTTGTGTTTGAGGGTTGAACAATTCTCTATGTCATGTCCAACAACTCCTGAATGATAAGCGCATCTATGGTCAGCCCTGTAAAATTTCCCAAAGGATTGGCTGGTCTTCCTTCTATAGGATGGAGCAGACTCATTGCTTTCAACCTTTCATAAAGTTGAGTTTGAGATTCCCTTAGTGGTGTAAATACTTTAGGAGCCTTCCTAAAGTTTGGACGAGGGAATCGTTTCTGATTGACATTGTGGTTTTGATATTTCCTTTGTGGAGCTGACAGTGACCGCATGTGGGTAGCCGTGACCATATATAGCTCTTCTTCTTTTCCTTTTGATATAACCATGTCATTAATTCTGGTAGCTTTTCCATTAGCTCGCAATATGGTAAGGTTTGTGACCTTTCCAGTCTTGAAACCATCTTCCAAATCTTCTCCCACTTTGACGATCTCGACAAATTTTTGTCCTATCATACGCAACATTCTTTCATAGTACTCAGGCTCTTGAGTTCAAATAAACATTTTAGTGATCTCACGTCCAGACATGGGAGGTTGAACTCCTGCGGCCTCTTTTCTACAACGAAGAGTGTACTCTCGATAATTTTCTATAGACCTCTGTTTGATAATCTCCAAGTAGTAGCGATCTGGGGCAGCTTTTACGTTATGTCCAAATCTTTCAGTGAAATCCTTTGTGAGTGCATTCCAAGTCATCCATTTTTTTAATTATTGTGATGTAAGCCACTCCAGAGCTTCTCCATTTAGACTTCGACTGAAGAGATGTATTAACAATGCTTCATTTTTGCCAACTCCCACAAGTTGATCACAATAAACTTTAAGATGTGCTAGAGGATTTCCAGTTCCATTAAAAGTGACAAACTTCGGCACTTTAAACCCTTTCGGAAGGTCCAACCCCACAAAATACGAAGAATAATTAAGCTCTTTTATTGCTTCTGCAATGTCTTCCTTCATGATCTGCTTAGTCATTTGCTCTTTGTACCTCCACTCCTTCTCCTTCTCTTCATAGTGGTCAAGTTCGGAACAACTAGTAGAGTGAAGGTATGGTTCGATGTGGCCTAGAATATCAAAAGTTACTTTTGGAGGTAGGGGTTGAGCATTTGGAGGATTTTGAGTGACTTTTGCAGGGGTTTGGTACATGAAAGGGGATGTTTGAAGATTCTTGATATTTAAGCTTTGAAATGGAGGGAATATTTGAGAGTTATTTGTGTTTTAGTTTTGAAGGGGAGGGAAAACTTGAGGGTTAGGATTCAGGCTTTGAAAGGGAGGCGGTGTTTGGTATGAAGTGTTGGTCTTATGAAGATTAGGGGTAGTTAAGTTGGTAGTTGAGGGATTTTGAGAAAGGTTGGAGGGTGGGTTATTCTGGACATTATCCGAGTTTAGATTCAGAGCAAGAAAATGGAGTGGAAGCCTTTCATCGCCTAGAGTGTTACATCGACAATCAGAATTGACAAATCTTGCTTTTTCTCGAGCTCGACCCGCAATTCAGCAATTTGTTGCATCAACTATGCAATTAACTAATTTTGGTCAACGACAGGGGGCTGAACTATAGCAACATCACTCAAGCCAATATTCTCACTATTCTGGGTCATTTTCTTTTTCCTTTCAACAAATTGCGATTGGGGAAGGAATCTTTGAGAACTTTGAATGTTCAACCAATTTCTCAACACAAATCAGTTTTGAGTACGTGACAAAGAAAAATAACTCAAAAGACAAATGTGTTAGTTTGTGTAGGTTAATAGGTAATACAAGATATCACACATAACGTAATAAGCACACAAGAGTCGCTTCATTTGAAGATAAATTAGCCCACAAATGTAGAAAAATGACTAAATAGGCAAGAATTTGTCTATTTGATTTTAATCTTAGTGAATCAAGAATGTCGACTTGAGTCGACACAAAGTCGATTGTACCTTTCGTTGTCGTACTTTTGATTTTTTGATTGAGATGTAATTCTAATTTCTTTGTAAGAGTTGGAAAAGATAGAATTTCTCAAAAATAGGGACTGGACCTTAAAAGGTTAAATACGTATCTCACGGAGGAGAATTCAGGTCCTAGGTAGTTTGAACCACTTGAATCTCTTTTCGATTTGAGATAAAGGGTTAATTTATTTTTTCTGAGATGAGAAAGTGTGAATTGAAAAATGAAGTTCAAATTTTGTTGGGAAACTAAAGACTCGAAGAGTATTTGGATGCACTTCTGATAGTGACTTGATATTTGTGCTTAAAGGGTTCTAGAAAAAATATATTTTCCTTGAGAATGAGTAGTCTAGAACATCTCCAAATAAAGCAACATAATCACACAAGCAGTTATAACACATCAACATTTATTGTGCGTTTTAAACAGATATGTGACCCTTTTATGCCAAGGGTAGGCCTAACGATTTGAAAGATTTATACGTCATTTGAAACATTCCATTGCCCTTTAAAACCCAAATTTATACAATTATATGAATAAACTGAATGGGGATGTAATAGGGAAATGGGATATAAATAATCAGTCTCACGCAAGGGTACAACCCTAAACTATGCCTCCATTCGATCTTGAACTATATCCTTCTTCGACTCGAACAAACTATTAAACTCCCTTACCCAAGAGACAATGGTTTGCCAAACGGCGTATACATCCTTCAAATTTAAACACATAAGCATGATCGTCCATTAATGGCGTGGACCGTTTTTGGACTCACGGTGGTCTTTCTAATGGGCCACCACACCTTGGGTGTTGGGTAATCTTAGGCCAATGTATTAAATTTCAGGATTGGGTTTCACTGTTAACAAGTTTGACTAAGAATGGGCTTTATTTATAGTGGATTGGTGACCCAAGTGGACTACTTGGGCTGAGACAGTTAATGACTGTTGACTATCCACTAGACAACTACATTCGTCAGGGTGCCCTAAGAACAATTTGGTTAACGAATGACTGCAGCCCGCATAATCGTCCTTTAAGTAGAAAACAAAAATAAGTGTCGTTTGACGGAATATATGTCATGCTATGAATGCAACAGATATTGCAAAAAATTAAACAAATAAGCAAATAAACAACAAATAGCCAAACCAATTAATTTTAAGGTTAGAAACTAATTCAAATCCCCAACAGAGTCGTCATTCTGTTTTATTTAGAAAAAAGAAAACGACTAGTTTTTAAGAGTCACCACATAATTTTTAAAGAAAAATTAAGAAAACTTATTTTTTCAAAAGATTAAAATAGTAAATCTAATGAAAATATTAAAGGGGTTTTGGGGTTCATATTAACATTCCGAGAAGGGTTTAAACGCACCCGAAATTCCTGCCAACACACGGTTATCCGATAATTAACTATTTGGCTAAAAATTAGTTGACTTAATTCAAATTAAGAGAATGAACAATTTTGAAAGTTAAGACCATTTTAAGGGGGAAAAGAGGAAATATTGAGATATTACCCAAGTACAATACTTTACAAAATTATGTTTTAAGATCAAAGGAAATGAGTGCTTAATTAGTTAATTTTTAGAAAATTAGTTCAGAATGGCTATTTGTCGGGAAAATTAAATCATAGTAACCTTAAGATTAACAACAAGTAACAACAGGTAAACAAATATAAAATAAAGAGGGAAATTTGGGCCCAAGTTTGGTTTCTTGTCCGCCTGGGCTAGTGCTTGGGTCTAATCTCATTTCGGGCCTTTGGCCCATTTAAAGAACCTGCACCTGTCTTAGTCTAACATAAAGAAAATATCTATCTTTTGGGCCTTAGGCCCAATTCTTCCACCTGTTCTAAAAAAAAACTAACAAGTAATACCAAAATAAATGCACCTTTAGCCCAATTACAATACAATACAATAAATGGAATTTTTTTGACTTTTGGGCTCCATTTCTGCGACACTTGTACAGTGTATACACCCCATCTTGGGCCTCCCGAGATCTGTAATCAATTTCCAGCTCTCCATAAACCTGTTCCGATGACTTGACTGCTCGATAGAGGTGGAATTTGAGTCTTTATGGCTCTCTCAAAATGCAAAGGAGAGGTGATGGGAGTTCATGGTGATATCGGACAGGTTTCACATGCAATAAAATGGGGAATAAAGATTAGCAATTGAAATAATTTTTCTGAACCAATGCTCAGTGGTAAACCAATCATAATAAATGCCTCTAAGGGAATCGGAACTTAACAGCCTT
The DNA here is from genome assembly GCA_029582545.1 of Solanum lignicaule. Taxonomy (NCBI): domain Eukaryota; kingdom Viridiplantae; phylum Streptophyta; class Magnoliopsida; order Solanales; family Solanaceae; genus Solanum; species Solanum lignicaule. The sequence goes on along the minus strand of JAJOOF010000295.1, from coordinate 112,524 downwards.
AAGCTAAAACAAACAAGTAAATGAGTAGAACCATATATCAAATACTTGACAGGTTCGAAACAAAGAAGAAAGCAAATTTTACTAAAAAAAGTGAATGAATTAAATATGTAAACAACATTATACATACTCTTTAAAACAGTAAAAACGAACAAGAAACCAAGGTCAGCATTTAGGTTGTACTAACATGATACTGCCTCTAGAAATTACTTTAAGGTACGACATTGAAGTGAACTCGAAATTAATGAGTACGCAGTAAATCAGAATTTGAATAAATAACACAAACAAAGGAACCAAAGAAAATGCTAATAAGACATATAGATATATCAAAACGATGGTTATTAATTGAGAACTTAAGCTGACACAATGTTGAATAATGATGCATATTAATACTATACGATACACGATACTACACTTGATGAAGAGTATAGCTCAATGTTGAACAACATCCAACCCCCAAACAAGAAAATGGCACACGAGCCTTCAAAAATACAACACCGTAAGGGACAAATAGAATAAACAATAGACAACAAACTAGAAGAAAAAAACTAGAAACAGAACACATTGCTATCTAGAAAAGCGAAAACAAAAACCTACACTTTGAAGCAGACCTAACAAACATTCAGGTAAAGAGATTCAAAATGAACTATAACAAATACAAGACACGAGCTCAAAATCTTGATGTGTTGGATCCTTCATTCAACTTGAGGTGAAAGAAATGAGAATATGAATTCGAACATTAAGCATTAATGCAAGTTCATGAGAATAAACTAAGACTAATACAACACTTTGGACTTAAACACAATAATGCTATGAAAGCCAAGAAAATAGGAAGAGCAGCAGACAGTGATCAACCTCTCAGCATCCAGATACATATTCGAGTCATTTTGAATCCAAACAAACAAAAGAAATGAGTGTATGTCTATTGAAAACTAATACAACCACACTAAAAAGCAGAAGAAAAGCATTGAGCCAAATCAGCAGCTAGATATTAAACTTAAGACCAAAGCACAAAATACGATTCAAGAACGAAACGATGAAATATACCTCTTTCGGAGCAGCAACGTGGGACAACGAGCTTGAAATGACTTCACCACCACTAAGGTACGATTTCGATAACTTGGACGAATAAAAAAACAAACTAGAGCAAAGACTGAACGAAATCGGAATGTCCGGTTTCTCTATTCTTTCAAGAACTATATGGTTTAAGTGTGTTTCTTCCCCTCTAATGCTAGTTAAGTTTCAATATTTTCTCCAACCTTTTCGGTCTAACCCTTTACACTGAAAAGAAGAGAGTTTATATAGAGGGAGACTAGCGCTTATTTTTTGGGGGAAAACGGGTGAAGATTTTTGGATGAAATTCCAATTTCAAATTCAAGAAACCTCTTGAGGAGATAAGGTTGAAAGCTGTCCATTGTACTAATTCCTAACAGAATTAAAAGGAGAGTCGTCTGATCTTTGGAGCAAGGACGCTTGAGGTGCGAGATTGCTACACTTGGAAGATTCGCGTACGATACGGGTACGGAGAGAGACACGCTGCGATGCTGGACTTGGGTCGCATTTTGGGCTGCTGGGTTTCGCACTGCTGGATTGGTTTTGGGCGTCTGGTTCGCTGCTCGTTAGTGGGTTTCACACTTTGCTGGAGAAGAAGACGTGAGTACAGGGGTCTTTCTAGTATTTGGTTTTCTATAGTTATGTTGTATGGGTATTGTATGGGCTGCTGATCGGAACTGTTTGGGCCTGGGTTAATTGGCAATGATGAAAATTGGAAAAGAATGGGTTTGTTTAGTTTGAGAAGTGGGCTGCTGGAAATGACACTAAAAATCCCAAAATTGGTCTTCAAATGTGTTTAAAGTGAGGTCAAAGATGGGTTAGATCTTAGAGTTTATGAAATAGCCAAATTAAGTTAAATTAACAAATTCGGCTAAACCCTAAATAATACGAATTAATATTAATTAATTAACGAATTTCTTAATCTTAATGAAATAAAATAATTAACTTAATTGTAAACTGATGATTCAAAATTATAACCAAAATTTAAACTAAACTAATTAAATAAAATCCTTACTAAAATTAAAATCTTTTTGAGATGATTTTCGAAATGTTTATAAAATATACTAATTATATACAAAATTATATAAAACATATATATTACTTAAAAATTATAAAAATTATAAAAATGATTAAAAGTAACTTGAAAAATATTTTGAACTTTATAAAAACTAATTATTTTAAATCCTTTGGAATTTAAGAACCTCAGTGATTAATCTATATTGTGGAGCTCCAAAATTGGGTGTAAGAAACATCTCTGCATCGCGGACTTGCTTCCAGACAGTGATTTCTTGATCCTTTCTCATGTTTAACTATCTAAAAACACACCTAAACATCATGAGATCTTTCTTATCAAAAATCACAACCTTGAATTAATAAATAATATTCAAGGTAGAGTTGAGAGTCTTGTTTTGAGAGTTCTTTCGAACATTTTTGAGAAAATCCCTTTGAGTCTTTTTGAGGAGTATTCTACAATTTCTAATAACTTGTTTCAAGACTCAAGCAAGTGAGTACGAGAATGAGGAGAATGTATTCATGAGACTACTGTTTCATCACGAGATCCTTCATATCATGAACCATAACTCTTGAATTCATAATTCACATTCAAGAGAGAGTTAAAAGTAGAGTTCAAGAAAGTCTTTGAGTTCAATTGTGAATTCTTTGAGATCAACTATCGATTTGAGCTAAGATTTGAGGAAGTAAGTATGAGAATGAGAAGAGTCGTATACATGATTTCCATATTGTTGTGGAGACCCTCAAGTCGAGTCATTCATGCCCATAAATTCTGCATGAACTCCATATTTTAGTATCTTAGAGAGGAGTAGTATCTTCAAGTTTTAAGTCTTGAGTATCGGGTTCATAATCCTTTTGAGATTATATTCCTAATCATGGGACTATTACATGTTACCCGTGAAGTCCTTGAGTTGAGTAGTGCATGCCCATAGTCCGCATGAGCCCTATAAGTCGAGCAGTCTTGAGATGAGAAGTATATTTGAATCCTTAAGTTGAGTAGTTCATGCTCATAATTCCGCATGAACCCTCCGAGTCGGGCATTCTTGAAATGAGTAGTATCATGGAAGTTCTTGAGTTCTGAGTATTAACTTCTATCTATGGTTATTGAAAACCTTAAATTGAGTCGTTCACGTCCATAATTCGGCATGAACCCTATTTTAAGAAGTTTTTTTTAAAAAAAATATTATTTTAAAATTTGTTTTAAAGACTTGAGCATTGAGTTGAGTAAAGAGTAAAGAGTGAAGTTCATTTCTTCAAAAGAGTATATGGGGACTATGCTTGGGTTTTGATTTGGGTCTTGGAGAAATAAGGAGTAAATGAAGTGTTTTAAGACTTAAAACTATTTATATTTATGATATAAACCATTTAAAATCAACCTCACATAATAAATCATTAAAACAAAATTACTTAAAAACCCTTAATTTGGGCAGCCCCGTCATGCACCAAGGGCACTTGTACAGTCCGTGAAGGTGGACCACGGCCCGTGGTGGCTCCCTTGGTCCTCTAGGCAGTGACCCCCTTTGCCTTGCCAAGCCCTACCAGGCCAAGTAAACTTCACGGCCACTTCTACGGGCCGTGGTGAAGACCACTGGCCGTGAAGTGGTCTGTGGAACTTGGGCAGTAGCTTGGCCAAGCTACCTTGCTTGCCATGCCACCAAGTGACCTTCACGGCCACTTATACGGACCATGGTGAAGACCACTGACCGAGAAGTGGTCTGTGGTCATGAGGCAGTGCTTGGCCTTCGGCTTAGGCCTTGCCCCCTTGGCTTGGCAGAAGCCATTGCCACCCTTAACCAACATCAAAAGGGGTCTTTCAACTACGGATTCTAACACGTGCCTTGACGTTGACTCCTAAACCAAATCTTGGGACAACATTACACCACATCAAACCCCCCTCCAAACTCAAACGCACACATATTAGGCTTTAGCTTAACCTATCATTTTCCGAGTCGTTACAATCCAGAGTTTGAGTACCCAGAGTTGAGTTTCTCATTATTGAGTTGAGCCTTATTTCAGTGAGTTGAATATCTTATTATTGAGTTGAGCCTTATTTCACTGAGTTGAATATCCTATTATTGAGTTGAGCCTTATTTCACTGAGTTGAATATCCTATTATAGAGTTGAGCCTTATTTCACTTAGTTGAATATCCAATTAATTAGTTGAGTATTATTTCACTGAGTTGAATATCCTATTATAGAGTTGAGCCTTATTTCACTGAGTTGAATATCTTATTTTTGAGTTGAGCCTTATTTCACTGAGTGGAATATCTTATCATTAAGTTGAGCGCTAATTTGTTTGAGTTGAGTTGAACTCTGTTTCTTTGAGTTGGGTTGAGTTGAGTTGAGTTGAGTTGAGTTGAGTTGAGTGAGTTGAGTATGTTTCTTTTCCATCAGTTCAAACTTATGTTTTTCCTTTAGAATTCCCTTTACATTCTCATACATTCCATGTACTGAGCCTTTTGGCTTGCATCGTTTCATGATGTAGATAAAGGTACTCAGGATCATCAACAGACACTTTCTTGATACCATATGCAGTTCGAGTTATGGTGAGCCTCATTGCTTCCGGAGGGTTCCACTTGTACTTTCAGTTATATCAGTTGTTATAGGATGTCGTGGGTCTTATCCCGACTTCCATCCTTGTTAGTTAGAGGCTTCATAGATAGACAATACAGTTTCAGAAGTCTGTTAATTTATTTTCTTAATGTTTTAAAGACTCGAGTTGCCTATTTTTGGCTAGTTGACTATTTATATTCAGAGTAAATCATTTGGGTTTCACGAATTTTATTCATTTTTTAATCTTTGTTTGCTTGAGTTAGTCCGGTCATCCGCTTGTAGTCATCTAGGATGAGGGTTTGCTTGGGGACCAGCAATGGTTCTCGAGTGCCGACCACATCCAGGGTGTAGACTCGGGTCGTGATAGAGAGCCTTGCTCAAATATGAAATATTTCTTTAGAAATATCTTACCCATGATTAGGGAAGTTAAAATATGAAAGTTTATAAAAAAATTAGAGTTAAAATCAACCTTTAAATTCTCAATTTATCAAAGTTTAACTTTATGGAAAAATTCCAAATTCTCAAGCGCGGTTAATATGATAAAAATAATTGATGAATCAACAAGTTTACGCCAAAATCAAATTACCCATAACATAAGGATAGTAAATATACATTTTTCCATCAAAAACCGAGTCTAAATTGATAAAATCCTATTTTTCTCCCAATAATATATGGATAAGGAAAGAAAACCTGATGAAGAAATCATGATAAAATTTCAAAATGAGGATCAAATACTAACCCCCGTATTAACTTGAGAAGAATGCCGCAAGAATCACTCTATTCTGAGCTGTAAAACTCCCAATATGCTCAAAATACCAAATGAACACAGTCTGAAATTTTAAATAACTGAACAACAGTATTTACACCATAAACCACCAACTTAATTTTTCACTAAAAGACCCTTAACTTCCTTAAACGATAGAGAAATGAAATATATCTTTTTTCTAAATGTCTTAAATAATGATATGGAGCTGCTCGTTCAATTGAAACTCAATTCCGTTCTTGTTTTCCAGTCAAATGTCAATTCTACTCGGTAAACAATTATTTCATATATCGCGATAAAAGTTCAATTTTGGCTTAGCAAAAAATGCTCCAAACTTTTCTTATCAGTCCTATGATTCATACTTAAACTTTCAAATATTTTGGAATAATTTTTCAATCTTTAAAACTAATAACGAACTTTTAGTTGATACAAATTGCTTAAACAATTCCAAAGCACCTAAAAAGCTTAAAAACTCACCTAAACCTCATTCCGAACTTCCCAATCACAAACCAAATATGCTACTAGCTTGGAAAGGATAATGGAATCATCAAAACACCCAACCAAGATCACCTTAACCCGATATTGACCAAAATCAACTTTAACTTGAGAATCTCCAAATTTCTAAATAGGGACATGAAACACATCCAAAAGTGTTTGGAATTGGTCCAAACCTTCAACTAGACCAAATATCATCATTTGGAACTAGTGGAATCATCAAAACTTGAAAATAACCTCAAGCATTGACTAAAGTCAAACTTTAGCCTTAACTTTTCCAACATCTCATCTAATGGTTCAAAATGAAATCAAAAGTCTTCGGACCCAAATAAAAAATACATTTAGACCATAAATTATGTTATGAAGCTAACAAAATTTTTGGAATTAGCTTGCGATTATAAAATGTTCACTTTGATCAACTATCTAATGCTTTTAACTTTCAAAACACAAAAACTTCCAAAACTCATTTAAATACATGAGGACCTGAGCCATTAGTCCTATAACTCAAAATTCACATTTTGGAGCTGATGGAACTGACATAATTCCATTTCAAGACTTGAAACTTCAAATGTTTATTAAAATCAACCTTTTCAACTTAAAAGCTTCCAAATCTCAAAAACTTATAAAATCTCAACCTTATAATTAATTTCCAATCTGACTTCAAAAACTGATTAAACATAACTCAAGACAACTATCAGGATTGGTAAGATGGAAATATTTTTTCTAGAAAATTATAAAAATGACCATCAGGATCATTACATTCATTGGTCTCAACCAAACACGCTCCCCACTTGCTTCATGGATGAGTATTATTTTTACATGATTTGAAGTAATGACTACTAGCATCTATTTAATTGAATACCAAGATATTGTTGTCCCTCCACATATCGACAAATAACTTATTTATGACCAAGCTTTATGCATATCAGATGAATACCAAACATTTGCTTAACCAATCATTTCTAATATGAATTCATTGGAATAAAATAAACGCATGTCCATGATACTCTAAAAATATCTAAATAAGTACATAACGTCATTCCAATTTTTTCTTGTTGGGGAGGAGCTGAATTTTGCCAATAAACTCACTACAAAATAAATATCTGATAGAGTATTATTAGCAAGGCACATCAGTTCCTTGTTTGTACCAAGATATGCAGTTTCATCATCAAGAAACTAATCATTTTTCTTTTCAGGTCGAAATGGATCTTTATTTATGTCAAACAATTTCACAATCGTTGGGGGTACTCAATGAATGGGATTTATCCATGTAAAATTACTTCAGAATTTTTTTTGTGTATGTTGATTGATGAACAAATATTCCATTTGTCAAATTCTCAAACTTTAGGTCAAGAAAAAATATTTCCGTATCAAGATCTTTCATTTCAAATTTTGTTTTTAAGCAATCAACAACTTTTTAAAGGTCTTTTAGAGTGCCTATGATGTTCAAGTCATCAATATACACAACTGTTAAAATAAATTAAATCCCCACATTCTTATAAAAGATGCAAGGACAAATAGGATAATTGATGAGTGGTGGATTGGCACTCATTTAGAGTTCTTTTCTTATGATTTTGTGCCACTCAAAGTAGAGAAAGAGGTTAATTATGCTTTGAATTGTGTTATTTTAGGTATTTCGATGTTCTGAAAGAAAATGCTGATAAAAAGTGGAATCGAAGTTGAAAAAGAGAGAAACCTGGCAAAAAAATAAGTCCCAAGTATCGCACTTGTGGAGCACTAATCGCTTTAAAAATCCAATCAACAAAGTCAACCATCCGCTTAAGCGAGGACATGGGGTAAGCTTTTGCAAACTGGGTCAAAAGGGCAGAGGTCGCTTAAGAAAACTGAAGTTTGCTTTTGCGAACCTCCTGCCACTTTTGCGAAGCCTGCCTTTTTTTGACATGGACAGAATGAAAAATTCTCGAGATTTGTAACCAATATTCAGAAAATAAGGTTATATTTGACCATAATGGATGATCCAATAATAGTTATAGAGATAAAATTGTAGAGAGAAAAACACATTCAAAAAGTAGATCTCTTAGTGTTCTTGATTTGGGGTTAAGACATTGAATGCAAGTTGCCTCGCATTTCATTTGTGGATTCAAAGTTTGTGTTCTATTTTAGTAATACCTTACTTTATTTTCTTGTTCTTATTACTAGAAATGCGGGTGTAATATTTGTATGACATTGGGGCTTTTGTTCTAAAAATAGACAAAATTATTTGGGTGTTTGATTAATTGATTTATTGCTTTTATAGTTCCTTGTTTCCATGTTGGATTTAATGAAATAGGTTCCATCTAGTTTTCATATTTGAATTTATAGGTTGAGAGTGAACGCTCAATCTTAGCTTCCGATCTCTGGTCGATGCTCGAAAAAGATTGATTGTAGTGAAGAATTGGATTAATAATCGCATTTTGACTTTGAATCTTGAATTTGAGATCAAAAGATAAAAGTTTAGTGTCATTGTTTGGTGCAAGGATTCCTTCAAAGAGAGGTCTAAGTTAAGGTAGTGGTTTATTTTGTATTTGTGTGATTGAGACTAAACGGAAATATCACAATAAAACGTTTTGAGATCAAAAGATAATTAGCGTAATTGAAGATGAACTAGCCTACTTATTAGTGATTGATCTTAGATGGAATTGCAATGGATTGTTGAGTGTTCATTGGTTCCCAAAATTTTCCAATTCTCATACATCCCTTGCTTGATATCGTCTTTGCCCCCATTAGAAGTGTAGTTATAAAAATTACTTTCTATTTGATAGTTCTGTACCTTGTATGTCTAAATTCAAACTAGTATCTAGTTAGCCTTTATATTCTTAATTACCATTATATTGTTCCTTGTGGGATTCGACCCCGACTCTTAGTTGGATATTTCTATTGACAATAATCGCTCACTCTTTTGATTTGTTTGGAGGATGATTTGAGCGTTATTAAAAATGGCGTCGCTGCCGGGGAACAGTTAGTTGTATTGAATTGATTTAGGATTTTTAGTTCACTTGTTTCTATCTAGATTGTGAATAGTTGTCTTTATTTTCTTTTGTTTTTTTTCTATGGCTTTTTTTATCACTACATCTTTGGGAGTGGTATGCCCTTCACCGAGCCAGGGCCTTTCGATGAACCAAATGTAATAAGTCAATTGAAGCTTAGGGACGTGTATGTAAAGCTCAGTTGGGGCAACAAAGCCCTATTTCTTCTCTCTAAAGAAATGGAAAGGTTTTGAAATAGGTACCTAGCGCGGTGCTTTGGCATGGTCAACCTTGAATTTGGAATTCCTACTCTTAGGGCTGAGATGAGAGAAATTGTGAGGGTGAAAACTCCTCATTATCCAATGGTTGAAAAGATAGAAGAAGAATCTCATGACTTGCACCTTGCTTGGTGTATGAGACGTTCCAATTCATTTCCAGAGATGAATGGTTTGAAACCGAGTCAAGTGAAGAGGTAAAGGTGGATATAGAAGATATCTTGAGTTTTTTCTACCAACAAAAGCAATAACAATCCAAAAAGGCGAAATAAGTAGCATGATACTAGAGTTGCAAGAAAAAGAAAAAAAATATATATATGGCAACTCTAGATCATGTGAAGATGAGAGTGTCACTCACTTGAAGAACAAGATTTATCAATTTTGAATTCCTATATTTTCTATAGTGGTTTTTTTTTGTTAAAAAAAACTGTTGTCTAATAGCTAGCGTAACATTAACTTACCTTATTTTTGTGTTTGGCATCCCTATTCATGAGGTTGTTCATTGCTTTACCGAGAAACATTTTGACCTCCCTCTTGCCATAGTTGTTGCTTTTCTGTTTCTTTGTTGCAGACTTCCTTTTCAACATGGAACGTTCTACTTTTCTTTTCATGGAGTGCTTTTTAATAACCCCAACCTTTGGATTAATAAGAAAAATTAATAAGAATAATGTAAATGTCTTTGTGTCTTAACATGACAATAAAAATAATTGTCATATAGTTAGGAGGTCGTTGTAACATCTCGCAATTTGAAATAGCTAGGAAGAAGCCAAGAACTGAAAATAGTCATTTTTGGAAATAATGAAAAATCTGGAAATTTGTTTACGTTAGGAAATGTGAGTTTTTGGTCAACTTCAAACGGCTATAACTCCTAGCTCAGAATGAGTTAGGTGTACTTCCAGATAAGGTTGGAAATCTCTTGGAATAATCTTTCCAACGCCGCTGAGTTTGAACGATTCTGAATTCGTATGAGTGAGTTATGCTCTTTGGAAGTTGGGCTGTTGGAATTAGGAAAGTCCAAATCCAGATTTCTGAAGGGTAGTTTGGTCTTTTCCTTACCCAACTTAATTAATTCGTTTTTAGTAGTTTAATTGAGGTAAATTCAGATTTCAGTCAGTCTTAGAGAGGTCAATTTCATGTTAGGGTTTTAGAGAAGAGGAAAGAAAAGGAGAAAAGAGAAGGAGAAGCAAGGAAATCGTCAAGTTCGTCGAGTTTAGCTTGTGGATTTCGTCAGGGTTGATCCCTACAAGGTATGTGAGATCACATAGCGTTAGGTTAGTTCACCCATTCGCCAATCATGATTAAATTTCAACGAAGTTATTAGACTTGAAAGTAAATCCTTGAGTTCTTGATAAATTCTTGTGGGTTGTGTTGATTGGAGTTTCTTGAGATTGATTCACGTCTTTAGTCGTGTTTTCGAGTAGAATCTGATGTACTTTGAACATATAATCGATTCTAAGGGTTTGGGGAAAGAACCTATGGAATTTAGAGGGTTTAGAACTGAAAAACAAAGAAGAAATTTCGTCGGACGAATTCTGGTAGTGGTGGCGCATCGCGGAGCTAGCCCATCACGGACCGTTCTGCCTCAAAAGTCATTTTTGAAACCCAAAATTATATATGTCTCCGCATTGCAGACCCCCCCTCAAATATTGATTTTTTGGTCTTTTCTCAGGTTTAGCTATCTAAAATCATTCCTAAACATCATGACATATTTCCTATCACAAATCTCAATCCTTAAATCAATAATTTAATTCAAGGATCAGTTAAGAGTCAAGTCAAGATCAGTAAAGAGTCAATTCAAGGATTAGTTAAGACTCGAGTCAAAATCAGTTAAGAGTCAAGTCAGGACCAGTTAAGAGTCAAGTCAAGAGCAGTTAAGATCAAAGTCAAGAAAAGTTCTTAGAGTTTTCCAAAAGTCTTTCCAAAATGTTTTAACTTTGTTTTAAGACTCAAAGTTCAAGTTGAGTAAAGAGTAAAGAGTAAAGTTTGAAGTCCATTTCTTCAAAATTATATGGGGACTATGTATTCCCAAAGGGTTTAAAATGTTTTCACATTTAAAGAAGAGAGGAAACCTCGATTTCCAAAGGGCCTACGAGGTAGTTTTCAGAAAAGAGTAATCGTTTTCTAAATGAAGCAAGAGGGGAAACTTTGATTTTCAAGATAGCCTTTGAGCTAAGTTTTTGAGCACTAATATCAAATCACAGAAGAAGTATGTTTTAAACATAAAGAGCTGGTATCATATTTTGGGAGTAGTATTGAGCACCGATATGGGGGAGCGTTCAGAGAACCCCCAGCCCCCATAAACCATGTAGCCATCATGGGTAGAAAATGGTCATACTTTTTAGATGAACCCTTAGTGCTTTTTAGCATAGACTAGTGATCCACTTAGTAGTTCAGGTTCTATACCCCCGTCAAGCTATAGGATGGCGCTAGCAGCGTGGGGCCAAGAAGCGTGGGGCAATGAAACGTTGTATCATCACTATAGCTCTTAAGTGATGGTTGTCGGTTAGAGAAACTCCCACAACAGTATTTTATATTTTTATATACATCAGAAATATTTGTATCTTCATATACAAAACAGAGTTCATATTGTATCTTTGCATACCTACAGAGTTATTATTGTAGTTCTAAATACACAGAGTTGACATCATATCTTAAACAACTTTTCTTTATGTTGCACTTGTTTTTAAACAGCTTTATATTGAAATAAGTTCAGTACGTTGAGTTAAGTTATTCAGGAGTTGAGTAAACCCAAGGTAAGTGTTTCTTTCAGATCCTTTTCAAGCTTAAGTTATGTTTAGCATTCCAACTCGCATACTCGTACATTCAATGTACTGATGCCAGTTGGCCTGCATCTTATTATGATGTAGACGTAGGTAACCAGGATCAGCATCCAGTGCATCGTTGATCCAGTTGAGCTTTAGAGTTGTTGGTGAGCCACCTTGCATTCCGGAGGATCCCTTTTTTTTATTATTTTATCATTTTAGCTCATTAGGATGTCGTGGGCCTATCCCGACATCCATCTCAGTTGTTTTAGAGGCTTCATAGATAGTCAGTCAGATGTTAGATCATTCGTCGTCATTTTGTTATTGGCTTATGTTCAAATTTGACTTGCCATTTTTGCTAAGTTAAATGTTTATTTTTAAAACATTATCAGTTCAGTTTGAGTCATGTTGAGTTATGTTTTATTTAGATTCTATTTCCTATGTGTAAGTCTTCCGCTGTGTAAGTAAGCCAGGCCAAGGGTTTGCTTGGGGCCAGCAATGGTTCTCGAGTGCCAGTCTCGCCTAGGGTGTAGGCTCGGGGTGTGACAAACTTGGTATCAGAGCCCAGAGTTCAAGAGTCCTAGGGAGTCTATGAATCTGTGTCTGTAGAGTCCTAGTTATCGGTGTGAAGTGCGCCACATCTATAATTAGGAGGCTGCAATATTTTTGGAAAAATTTCTTACTTCCTTCACACTCATTTCGTGAGTCAGAGTTGATCTCTAAAAAGTTTCCTTCTAATTCGTGCTTGCGCATGTTTTAAGATAATCATGCCTCCACGAAGAGCAGTCAGAGGTCATATTGCTAGGAGAAATGTCGAGCAACAAGGGGTACCTCATGCACCAGAAATGCAACCCCAAGGAGAGGTCGCCAATGTTGAATTCTATGAAGCTATCCAGATGTTAAGTCAAGTTGTGACCCATGAAGATGGACAGAGAGATAATCGACAGGAAGTGACTGATACTTCAAAGATCCGTGAGGTTTTAAGCATGAACCCACCAAGCTTCACAGGTTCAAGTATCACAGAGGATCCAGAGAACTTTGTTGAAGAGCTTTAGAAATTTTTTGAGATTATGCATGTTGTAGATGCTGAGAGGGTGGAACTAGCTGCATACCAAATGAAGGGTGTCTCTAGAGTCTAGTTCGACCAATGGAAAAAGAATAGGGCTGAGGATGTGCTAATAGTGAGTTGGGTTGTGTTTGAGAGTGCTCTCATGGGACGTTTCTTTCCCCGTGAGCTGCGAGAGGCAAAGATAAGAGAGTTTCTCACCCTTAATCCGGAGTCTATGAGTGTTCATAAGTACAGTCTGAAGTTCGCACAACTTTCCCGCTATGCCCCGGAGATTAGTTTATTATTTGCTAGGTTGTCTCGTCAGTTAAGCAAGGAAGGCAAGGTAGTGAAGTTGATAGGGGTTATGGACATAGCAAGGCTAATGATCTATGTGCAACAACTTGAGGAGGATAAGATGAGGATAGAGAAGAGTTTAAGAATAAGAGGGCTAAGACATCAGGGAACGAGTTCAGGCAGCAAAAGAGTAGTGTGAACCGATCTTCCTTCCAACAGAAATAGAAGGGACCTGCCCCATCATCTGCTAATGCACTTGCACCAAGAAACAAAGATGAATATAATGGCTAGAATTCGCAGAACTTCAGAGCTAGACATGCACAGTCTCAGGGTAGTGTAGCACAAGGAGGTAATTGGGCTTCGACATGTGCTAGGTGTGGTAGAACCCACCCAGGTAAGTGTCGTAATGGCCAGACAAGTTGTTTCAAGTGTAGACAAAAGGGTCACCTCATGAAAGAGTGCCCAAAGAATAGGCAAGGTAATGGTAATAGGGGCAATAGAGCCCAATCTTCACAAGTTACTCCACCAGACAGGGTAACACCTAGAGGGGCTACTTCCGAAACTGGCGGAGGAACAAACCGCTTGTATGTTATCAACAGTTGCCAAGAGCAAGAGGATTCGCTATACGTTGTCACTGGTATGATCCAAGTCTTTGACTTTACTATTTATGCTTTGCTAGGTCCAGGAGCGAGTTTGTCTTTTGTAACTCCTTATGTTCCTATGAATTTTGATTTTATTCCTGAGCAACTTACTGAACCATTTAGTGTTTCTACACATGTTGGTGAGTCTATTCTAGCAAAGAGAGTCTATCGCGATTGTCCCATTTCCGTCAATCACAGGAGTACCATGGCTAATTTATTTGAGTCAGACATTGTAGATTTTGATGTCATTCTTGGTATGGACTGGCTTCATGCCTGTTATACCTCAGTCGAGTGTAGAACTCGATTTGTCAAGTTCCAGTTTCCAAATGAGCCAGTCTTAGAGTGGAAAAGTCGTTCAGCAGTGCCTAAGGGTCGTTTCATTTCATACCTTAAGGAAAGGAAGTTAGTTTCTAAGGGTTGTATCTATCACTTAGTCTGAATTAATGACTCTAGTGTTGAGATACCTTCCATTCAATCAGTTCCTGTAGTAAGAGAGTTTCTAGATGATCTTTCCAGAGTCCCTCTTGAGAGAGAGATAGACTTCGGTATAGACCTTCTTCCAGATACTCGTCCTATATCTATTCTGCCATATAGAATGGCACCAATAGAGTTGAAAGAGCTTAAAGAGCAGTTGAAAGATCTTTTAGAGAAAGGTTTTGTTCGACCAAGTGTCTGACCTTGGGGTGCTCCGGTCTTATTTGTGAGAAAGAAGGATGGTTCCCTTAGGATGTGTATAGATTACCGTCAACTGAACAAGGTTACTATCAAGAATAAGTATCCTCTTCCGAGTTCGACCAAATTCAGGGTGCCACCTATTTTTTTCTAAGATAGATCTCAGATCTGGCTACCATCAGTTAAGAGTAAGGGATGTGATATTCCAAAGACAACTTTTAGAACCCGTTATGGTCATTATGAGTTTCTGGTCATGTCATTTGGTTTGACTAATGCACCTGCATCGTTCATGGACCTTAGGAATAGAGTTTTCAAACCTTATTTAGATATGCTTGTTATCGTCTTTATTGATGACATACCAATATATTCAAGGAATGAAGAAAATCATGTTAGTCATCCCATAATAGTTCTCCAGACTTTAAAGGATAGAGAGTTTTATGCTAAGTTCTTGAAATGTCAGTTATGGCTCGAGTCTGTGGCATTCTTGGGCCACATAATTTTCGGTGATGGAATTAGGGTTGATACTCAAAAGATAGAGTCAGTGCATAGTTGGCCTAGACCCACATCTCCAACTGATATTAGGAGTTTCTTAGGTTTGGCTGGCTATTATAGAAGGTTTGTAGAGGGGTTCTCATCTACTTCGTCTCCTTTGACCAAGTTGACTTAGAAGACAGTGAAGTTTCAATGGTCTGAAGCTTGTGAGAAAAACTTTAACGAATTGAAAAAGAGGTTAACTACTGCACAATGTTGACCTTTCTAGAAGGCTCTCAAGGTTTCGTGGTGTATTTTGATACGTCTAGAGTTGGTTTGGGTTGTTTAATGCAGAATGGCAAGGTTATAACTTATGCCTCCAGATAGTTGAAAGTTCATGAGAAAATATACCCAACCCATGACTTAGAGTTGGTTGTTGTAGTATTTGCTTTGAAAATATGGCCCCATTATCTTTATGGTGTTTATATGGATGTGTTCACCGATCACAAGTCTTCAGTATGTGTTTAGTCAGAAAGAGCTTAATCTCAAACAAAGAAAGTGGTTAGAGTTACTCAAATATTATGACATGAATATTCTTTATCACCCAGGTAAGGCTAATGTTGTTGCTGATGCTTTAAGAAGGTTGTCTATGGGTAGTACCACCCATTTTGAGGAAGATAAGAAAGAGTTAGTAAAAGAGGTGCATAGACTTGCACGACTAAGAGTTCGACTAATGGATTCCACAGAAGGAAGAGTAGTGGCGATGAATGGGGCTGAATCATCATTAGTGTCAGAAGTAAAAGGTGACCAAGACCCTATCTTGCTTGAATTGAAGGCAAATGTTCATAAGCAAAAAGTATTAGCTTTTGAACAAGGGGGAGATGGTGTGTTGAGACATCAAGGTAGGTTGTGTGTACCAATGGTGGATGGAACCAAAGAGAGGATCATGGAGGAAGCTCATAGCTCCAGATATTCCATTCATCTGGGTTCCACCAAGATGTGCCGTGTCTTGAGAGAAGTCTATTGGTGGAGTAGTATGAAGAAGAGATATCCATATCTCTTCGAACCCAGAGAAATTCTAGATCAAGGTACTAATCCTTTCTTAGTATTTATTTACAAGTGAGCATGTTGTTTGTTGCATTTGCTTGTTAGGTGTTTGAACCTAATCTTACCACCTTTAGCGTAGTAAGAGTAATCTCATTCGAGGACGAATGTTCCCAAGGGGGAGATATTGTAACATCTCGCAATTTGAAATATCTAGGAAGAAGCTAAGAACTGGAAATAGTCATTTTTGGAAATAATGAAAAATCTGGAAATTTGTTTAAGTTAGGAAAAGTTAATTTTTGGTCAACTTTAAATGGCCATAACTCCTAGCTCAGAATGATTTAGGTGTATATGTTCCAGATATGGTTAGAAAGCTCTTGGAATAATCTTTCCAACGCCGCTGAGTTTGCATCATTCTGAGTTCGTATGAGTGAGTTTTTACCCTTTGGAAAATGGCTGACGAAATTAGGAAAGTCCAAATCCGGATTTTTGAAGGGTAGTTTTTTCTATTCCTTACCCAACTTAATTAATTCATTTTTAGGAGTTTAATTGGGGTAAATTCAGATTTTAGTCAGTTTTAGAAAGGTGAATTTCACGTTAGGGTTTTAGAGAAGAGGAGAAAAGAGAAGGAGAAGCAAGAAAATCGTCAAGTTCGTCGAGTTTAGCTTGTGGATTTCGTCGGGGGTGATCCCTACAAGGTATGTCACATCACATAGCATTGGGTTAGTTCACCCACGAGCCAATCATGATTAAATTTCAGCGAAGTTATTAGATTTGAAAGTAAATCCTAGAGTTCTTGATAAATTTTGTTTGAATTCTTGTGGGTTGTGTTGATTGGAGTTTCTTGAGATTGATTCATGTTTTTAGTCATGTTTTCGAGTAGAAGCCGATGTACTTTGAACATATAATCGATTCTACGTGTTTGGGGAAAGAACCTATGGAGTTTAGAGGGTTTAAAGCTGAAAAACGAAGAGAAATTTTGTCGGACGAAATCTGGTAGTGGTGGCGCGTCGCGGAGCTAGTCCCCAGAATTGGGAAAATTCATTTCGCATCGCGGAACCATCACGGACAGTTCTGCCTCAAAAGTCATTTTCGAAACCCAAAATTAAATAAGTCTCCACGTCACGGACCCCCCCTCAAATATTGATTTTTTGGTCTTTTCTCATGTTTAGCAATCTAAAATCAATTCTAAACATCATGAGATCTCTTCTATCACAAATCTCAATCCTTGAATCTATAATTCAATTCAAGGATCAGTTAAGAGTCAAGTCAAGATCAGTTAAGAGTCAAGTCAAGATCAGTAAAGACTCAAATATTCAAGGATCAGTGAAGAGTCAAGTCAAGATCATTTAAGAGTCAAGTCAGGACCAGTTAAGAGTCAAGTCAAGATCAGTAAAGAGTCAAATATTCAAGGATCAGTGAAGAGTCAAGTCAAGATCATTTAAGAGCCAAGTCAGGACCAGTTAAGAGTCAAGTCAAGAACAGTTAAGATCAAAGTCAAGAGAAGTTCTTAGAGTTTTCCAAATGTTTTAAATTTGTTTTAAGACTTAAAGTTCAAGTTGAGTAAAGAGTAAAGAGTAAAGAGTAAAGTTTGAAGTCCATTTCTTCAAAAGTATATGGGGACTATGTATTCCCAAAGTGTTTAAAATGTTTTTCACATTTAAACAAGTAAGGAAACCTCGATTTCCAAAGGACCTTCGGGCAAGTTTTCAGAAAAGAGTTATCGCTTTCTAAATGAAGCAAGAGAGGAAACTTTGATTTCCAAGATAGCCTTTGGGCAAAGTTTTTGAGCACTAATCTCAAATCACAGAAGAAGTATGTTTCAAACATAAAGAGTTGGTATCGTATTTTGGGTGTAGTATTGAGCACCGATATGAGGGAGCGTTTAGAGAACTTCCAGCCCCCATAAACCATGTAGTCATCATGGGTAGAAAAGGGTCATACTTTTTAGATGAACCCTTAGTGCTTTTTAACATAGACTAGTGGATCCACTTAGTAGTTCAGGTTCTATACCCCCGGCAAGGTATAGGATGGCCCTTGCAGCGTGGGACCAAGAAATGATGTATCATCACTGTAGCTCTTAAGTGATGGTTGTCGGTTAGAGAAACTCCCACAACAGTATTTTATATTTTTATATACATCAGAAATATTTGTATTTTCATATACAAAGAGAGTTCATATGGTATCTTTGTATACATACATAGTTATTATTGTATTTCTAAATACACAGAGTTGACATCATGTTTTAAACTGCTTTTCTTTATGTTGCACTTGTTTTGAAACTTCTTTATATTGAAATGAGTTCAATAAGTTGAGTTAAGTTATTCGGGAGTTGAGTGAACCCAAGGTAAGTGTTTCTTTCAAATCCTTTTCAAGTTTATGCTATGTTTAGCATTCAAACTCGCAACCCAAGGTAAGTGTTTCTTTCAAATCCTTTTCAAGCTTAAGTTATGTTTAGCATTCAAACTCGCATACTCGTACATTCAATGTACTGATGTCAATTGGCCTGCATCCTATTATGATGCAGACGCAGGTAACCAGGATCAACATCCAGTGCATTGTTGATTCAGTTGAGCTTCAGAGTTGTTGGTGAGCCTCTTTGCATTCTGGAGGATCCCCTTTTTTCATTACTTTATCATTTTAGCTCATTAGGATGTCGTGGGCGTATCCCGACATCCATCTTAGTTGTTTTAGAGGCTTCATAGATAGTTAGTCAGATGTTAGTTCATTCGTTATCATTTTGTTATTGGCTTATGTTCAGATTTGAGTTGCCATTTTGGCTAAGTTAAATGTTTATTTTTAAAACATTATGAGTTCAGGTTGCGTCATGTTGAGTTATCTTGTATTTGGATTCTCTTTCTTATTTTTGAGTCTTCTGCTGCATAAGTAAGCCAGGCGAAGAGCTCGCTTCGGGCCAGCAATGGTTCTCAAGTGCCGGTCTCACCCAGGGTGTAGGCTCGGGGTGTGACATTCGGCATGGAAATCACTTCTTGAAGAAATGCAAGGTAAGACTTAGTAAATATTTCTTGCACACACATATATATGTGCGCAAGAAACTTAGTTAAACAAGCTATAGTAGTCCAACAAAATGCAAATAATGTAAGAGCTTATCTCTTTTACTTCAGTGGTTTCTTGATCAAGTTCAAACTTTTATAAACCCTTGAATACATATTTTCTTACCTCCAAAATAGAATGATATTGTTTGCTCTTATGATAGTAATACTGCAATCCAACAAAGATTTTTGTTAAGAACTAACTATATAATGATTTTACAAAGTACAAATTGAACACATTACAAAGTAATTATATTACTACCTCTCATTTTCTTGATATATCATTGGTTAGAGATTCACTGGTCCTTAATTATGATAAAAACTAGTTATATAAAAAAAAAAAATTAAACAACTAAAGAAAAATATAAAATATAAAATTCAAAATAAGTTTGAATGTGATAGTATACTTGTAGTTTAGTAGTCCAGTTTGAAATAAGAAAATAAAGTTCAATTATCATCTAACACAAACAAAACAAATGTTGTGATTCTTTTTCTTTCTTTCATTTTTAGGAAAAAGAAAAGATAAAACAAGTAATAATATAATAAAGTGGAGAATTCACGATATTGGTAGTGAACAATAAATCCAAAAAATTGTATTTACCATGTCAAATTCTCCAGATCCATTTTCACGTTGTGTCATTTCAGCTACCCATCCATGTAGCATCTCCTTGTATTTACGGTTAAGATGATCACAAATGGGTTCTTCTGTAGGATTTGTACTAATAGCTTGTGGATTATAAATGGTGTAACCATTAACTTCAGCTTTAGAAGGTTCAATTCGGAAGCTGACATTACGAAAGACTGATCTTTTCTTCTTCTCATGATCAATCATGTTTTCACAAATATATTTCTTTCGGAAAAACTTAATATGATGGGAATATAAATATCAAAAGGTTATCTTGAAAGGAAATATCTTTTGAATGAACTCAATTTCTTCTAATTTTTAAGAATCGTATAGTTCAAAGATGACATTTTTATCTTCTCATAAGTAAGAAGAAAGTTCAAAATGTAGCCTAAGTAATTTTCATTTTTCTATAATCTCACTCCGCCTTCCCCTCCAAACCCCCACTCCTATAAATTTTTAAATATTTTTTAGTACAAAATTTTGTGTACACTCACTTTTAAATGTGTGAAACCACACATTTTATCAGACTCGGCAAAATAAAATGTCACATAAGCTTAGTCAAATCAGGATAAGTAGAAGGGTCTCCTCGACCATTCCGCCTTCAACAAACAATAAATATTGACAAATTGTCCAAAATTCATGATTTTTTTCCCTAAAAGAGCCACCTTCTACAAATAATATATAAGTATTGACCAAATATCCAAATATCGTAATTTTTTTCCGAAAAGACTCATCTTCAACAAATAATAAATAATTATTGACCAAATATACAACTATCATAATGATTTTTCTAAAAGCAATCATATCTTATTAATTTCATCCTTATCTATTTTCAAAATTACTTTCCATCTTCTCAATTTAGTTATCTATGTATAGTCCTCGATATTTCAAGCCTCAAAGCACATTACATCTCAACTATTATTCTTGAGTGTTCTTTACTATTTTGTTTCTTATAATTCCTTTGAGAGTATCTGAACACATGATTGATCATGAGAAGAAGAAAATATCAGTCTTTCGTAATATTAGCTTCCGAAATGAACCTTTTAAAGGTGAAGCTAACTGTTACACCATTTATAATCCACAAGAGGTTAGTACAAATCCTGCTGAAGAACCAATTTGTGATCGTCTTAATCGTAAATACAAGGAAATGCTACATGGATGGGTAGCTGAAAAGAGACAACGTGAAAATGGATCCGGACCATTTGACATGGTAAATACAATTTTTTTGATTTATTGATCACTACCAATATCGTGAATCATCCACTTAATTATATTATTGCTTGTTTTATCTTTTCTTTTCCTGAAAAAAAAAAGAAAAGAAGAAAGAATCACAACATTTGTTTTGTGTATGTTAGGCAATAATTAAACTTTATTTTCTTATTTCAAACTGGACTAGTAAACCACAACTATACTATCACATTTAAAATTATTTGGATTTATATTGT
Organism: Solanum lignicaule; assembly: GCA_029582545.1. NCBI lineage: Eukaryota > Viridiplantae > Streptophyta > Magnoliopsida > Solanales > Solanaceae > Solanum > Solanum lignicaule. The sequence goes on along the minus strand of JAJOOF010000295.1, from coordinate 91,356 downwards.
ATATTTTTCTTTAGTTGTTTAAAATTTTATGTATAACTAGTTTTTATACTAATTAAGGACCAATGAATCTCTAACCAATGATATATCAAGAAAATGAGAGCTAGTAATATAATTACTTTGTAATGTGTGTAGTTTGTACTTTGTAAAATGATATATATAGTTAGTTCTTAACAAAAATATTTGTTGGATTGCAGTATTACTGTAATAAGAGCAAACAATATTATTCTATTGTGGAGGTAAGAAAATATGTGTTCAGGGGTTTATCTAATCTTGAAGTTGATCAAGAAGCCACTGAAGTAAAAGAGGTAAGCTCTTACATTGCATTTCTGCAAGAAGTGATTTCCATGACAACCTCCTAACTATATGACACTAACTTTTATAGTCATGTTAAGACGCAAAGACATTTACGTTATTATTATTATTATTATTATTATTATTTATTTATCCAAAGGTTGGGGCTATTAAAAAGCACTCCATGAAAAGAAAAGCTGAACATTCTATCCTAAAAAGAAAGTCTGCAACAAAGAAATAGAAAAGCAACAACCATGGCAAGAGGGAAGTCAAAAAGTTTCTTGGTGAAGCAATGAACAGCCTTATGAATAGGGATGTCAAACATAAAAACAAGGTAAGTTAATAATACGGTAGCTATTAGACAACGAGTTTTTATACAAAAAAAAACACAATAGAAAATATAAGAATTATAAATTGATTAATCTGTCACGATCCAGACCATCGTGAGTGGCACCCACACTAACCCTCCAATGGGAGAACCATTTATAATAATTATCTAACCAACTTAATCAAAATACTGAGGCATTTAAAGATACGAAAGCAGGTTTAAATGCTAAGGAAAAGATAGGGAGTTCCCATAAACTCCAACAAAAGAAAAACAAGCAAAACTAACATTGCGGAAATAACGCCTAGAACCTGAAAGTCAATGTACCAAAACATCTAAGTTCAACCATAAGTCTAAACAAGAAGGGGTACAACCCCATACTAAACATAAGAAATCCTAAAGCGATAGTCTAAATCCGAAATAGGGATATAAACGAAAGAGAACTCATGGCAGCCCGGAAGAACTGGCTCACCCTTGAATTCGAACGATCACTGATCTTCTAAGCGAGGTTTGTCAATAGTCGCCCGAAGATGCCATGTACTCAATAAAGAAAGAGCAAGTGCAGTATCAGTACACAACCACAGTGTGCTGGTAGGATCACGCGGCTATCCCACTAAGTGCAACATATATAAGTCATTACAACATAATAATAACATGCATACAACAAACATATACAATATCATCATCATTTACGAACAAGGTACATTTTCACATTTCTCGAATACACAGTTACGACAAGTCAATGGTCTTCTCATGGAACCCAAGCCCAAACTGTTAGCATACCGGAACATGATACCCGATCCAATGTTTATGTAGCAATGCGGCAACCGATCCCATATTTATGCCGGAATGTGGCAACCGATCTAAGTTAGTGTGTCGGAACCCAACACTCAATCCATTTAACAGGTCACAATAACAATCACAAGAATATTCTCAAATCATACAATCAAGTCTTGATTCATGGCATTCATCATTCATCTATCTCATTTACAACTAGTGTGATCAATAATGCAACATTCGCATACATACACGTATTATAATGAAGCAAGGACAAACATGTATCACACAATCATGAAATCATAACCATCACCTACCTCAAAACAAGCTTGAATCCCCTAAGAAACTTGATTCTTCCCTTTCCGGATTCGTTCCGCTTGTTCTTGGTCTACAGACAATTACATAACACAAGAATCAATAAATAATAACTAATTACCCGAATTACCAACAATTCTATCAACCCTAGACAAACCCATGATCCCGATATCAAAATTAGGGCTATACCCACCATAATTTCTAGATCAAAACCCCCCCATCGATAATTACCTACAAGACTAAGTTCTACAGATAAAAAAAAGGATTCAGGGAGTGAAATCTTACCTTTTGCCTCAAGAATGGTGGAAACTCTCAAGAAAACACCTAGGGTTGTTCCTTAGCTCCCAAAGTAAAAAAGTGCAGAATAAAATGTTTTTAGGGTTTATTTCTGACTTAAGTCACGCCTGTCCCACCACAGCAGTGCGCACCCCGCTACAGCGGCCCTTCCATGGCGGGAAAATCCTACCTTAGCGGCTTGCACGGAACCAGTGAGCAAATTTAATAATTCTAAAACCCCCATTTCACAACACACCTTCAACCAATGACACTAAGAAACTACCCGTTCACTCTAAGATTAATTTCGGGAGTTCTACTCGCCCGAATTCAATTCCGTAAAGTCGTACGAGTTCCTTAACGTATTAGCTATCTACTCATCTGATCAAAATCATAATTAAATAACCCAATTTTTACCAGAATTCCCTAGAATTTACTGACTCCGATTTTGTCTAATTCTAGACTAGGTTGGGAAATTCAAGTTACTACGAAAAAGTTTTCCGGCCCAAAATTTTCCTCATTGGCTTTTCAATATCGACGGGAAACAATCGTTAAAATAAAAACCAATTTACCCATCACTTGTCCCCCAGTGACAAACTTAGAAACAAAAAGGCTAAAGAAAGAATGGAGTAGTACCTAAATCGATGAACAACTAGGGATACTTGTCTCGCATGTCCTTCTCAGTTTCCCAAGTAGCTTCCTCAACTGGACGATGATCCCATTGGACTTTCACGGACTTAATATCCTTGGTCCTCATCTTGCGGACATCACGATCAAGAATTGCAATCGGTTCCTCCTCCTATTGGAGGTCTTTGTCTAACACGATTGAGTCCCATTTTATTATGTAATCCCCGTCACCGTGATATCTCTTCAACAAGGATACATGAAACACCTGATGACCTCCAGCTAGATTAGGAGGTAAAGTCAATCTATAAGCCACTAGCCCTACACATTAGAGAACCTCAAAGAGACTAATGTATCGCGGACTTAACTTGCCCTTCTTTCCAAATCTCATCACCCCTTTCATGGGTAATACCTTAAGAAGAACACTCTCACCACTCTGAAATGTCATGTCTCTCACCTTATAATCCACATACTTCTTTTGTCTACTCTGGGTTTCTAAAAGCTTAGCTTGAATACTCCTAACCTTATCTTGAGCATCCCTCACTAAATCAACCCCCAATGGTTTTACATCTCCAGCCATCTCTCTCACCTTATGATCCGCATACTTCTTATGTCTAATCTGGGCTGCTAAAAGTTTAGTTTGAATACTCCTCACCTCTTCTCGAGCATCCTTCACTAAATCAACCCCCAAAGGTTTCACATCTCTAGCCTAGAACCATCCTATGGGTGATCTACATCCCCTCATGTATAGTGTTTCGAACGGTGCCATATCTATGCTGGAGTGATAACTATTATTATAAGAGAACTGACATAAGGGTAAGAACTTATCCCAAACTCCCTCCAAAATCAATCATACATGCCCTACACATGTCTTCTAACACTTGAATAGTCCTCTCTGACTGCCCGTCCATCTGTGGATGGAAGGCGGTACTAAAAGTGAGTTGTGTGCCCAATTCATCATGTAATTTCCTTCAAAACTTGGAGATAAACTATGTACCACGATATGAGATGATAGAAAGAGGCACCCCATACAACCTCACTATATCTTCCACATGCACCTTAGCCAATTATTCAGCATTATAATCTATTATTACCGGAATAAATTGGCTGACTTAGTCAATAAGTCAACCACTACCCAAATAGAATCAAACTTCCCCAAAGTCTTGGGAAACCAACCACGAAATCCATGACTATCCTTTCCCACTTCCATTCCAGAATTGGCATTCTTTGAAGCAAACATGCAGGCCTTTGGTGTTCATACTTTACTTGTTGGAAATTTTGACACTTAGCCACAAACTCCGCTATATCCTTATTCATGCCCAGCCACCAATAAATTTGCTTCAAATCTCGGTACATCTTTGTCACACACGGATGAATGGAATATCACTAACCATGGGATTCTGTCAACAATTTCAGAATCAAGTCATCAACGCGAGGAACATAAATACTTCCTTTAAAACTGAGCACACCTTCCGCATCAAGAGTGGTCTCTTATGCCTTACCAATTGTAGTCTTCTTCTTAAGTTCATTCAGATTTTCATCCTTAAATCGTTTGGCCTTGATCTCCTCAATGAACGTGGCCCTTACTTCAATGCTAGCTAACACCCCACCTTTCTCTGAGATGCCCAACTACATGAACTTAGACTCCAAGGTCAAAATTTCCTTAGCTAAAGGTTATTTGGTTATACTCAAGCAAGCTAGACCACCCATACTCATCGCTTTTCGACTCAAAGCGTCCACCACTACATTAGCCTTTCCCAGATGATATTGGATGGTGACATCATAATCGTTAAGTAACTCCATCCACCTTCGCTGTCTCAAATTCAAATCCTTTTAACCGAACACATTTTGAAGACTATGATGATTAGTAAACACTTCACACTTAATACCATAGAGGTAATGTCGCCAGATCTTTAGAGTAAACACTACCACTGCCAACTCCAAATCATACGTTAAATAATTCTTCTCATGCACCTTCAATGGTCGCGATGCGTAGGCTATGACATTTTTATCCTGCATTAACATAACACCCAAACTAGAATGTGAAGCATCACAATAAACAATAAAATTTGTACCTTCAACCGGTAATGCTAGAATAGGTGCGCTGGTCAAACGAGTCTTGAGCTTTTGGAAGCTCTCCTCACATTTTTTTGTCCATTCAAAGGGTACCTCCTTTTTGGTCAAATTTTTCAAGTGATTGGCGATAGAAGCAAAGCTCTTCACAAATCGACTATAGTAGCTAGCGAGCCCCACAAAACTCCTAACTTTAGTCCCAGAGCTAGGCTGAACCCAATTCTTAACCGCCTCAATCTTTTGGGGATCTACCATTACCCCTTCTTTTGAAACTACATGCCCTGAAAATTCAACCGATGTCAACCAAAATTCACACTTAGAAAATTTAGCATACAACCTTTGTTTCCCAAGAATACCCAGAACAATACGAAGATGGTCGGCATGTTCTTCCTCACTTTTCGAATAAACCAAAATGTCATCAATAAAGACTATAATAAAAGAATCAAGAAAGGGTTTGAACACTCCATTCATCAAACTCATAAAAGCTGCAGGCGCATTAGTCAACCCAAACGACATAACTAGAAACTCGTAGTGCCAATAACGGGTTCTAAACTCCGTCTTGGGCACATCCTCAGGCCTAATCTTCAACTGATGGTAACCAGACCTTAGATCAATCTTGGAGAAAACTGATGCACCTTGTAATTGGTCAAAAAGATCATCTATTCGAGGCAATGGATACTTATTCCGAATGGTAACCCTATTCAATTGCCGATAATCTATACACGACCTCATACTACCATCCTTTTTCTTAATAAAAAAATAGGAGCAACCCACGGGGAAGCACTAGGATGAATAAATCCTTTATCAATAAGCTCTTGGATTTGAGCCTTAAGCTCTCTTAATTCCTCCAGAGCCATGCGATATGAAGGGATGGAAATGGGACGAGTACCAGGTTCTAAATCAATGAAGAAATCTTTATCTCTATCAGGAGACATACCAGGCAGATTAGTAGGAAACACTTCTCTAAATTCTGACACCACAGGAATAGACTCAATAGATGGAGATTCAACCTCAACATCCCGAATATGAGCAAAATACGCCAAACAACCCTGCCCTACCAGTTTCCAAGCTCGAATGAAGGATATGATCTTAGCTTGCTTAGGCTTGTACACCCCTTCCCACTCTAACTTTTCCCTTCCCGGAATTTCTAGAGTTACAGACTTAGTATTACAATTAAGTACAATATAATAGGAGGACAACCAATTCATGCCTAAGATTATGTCAAAGTCAATCATATCCAAAATAAAAAAATCAGCCCAAGTTTGAAGACCTATAAAACAAAATAGGACAAGCACGATACACATGGATGACTATGACAGACTTTCCAATTGGGGTAGAAACATGGATGGGGGCATCAAGTATATCACAAATCATAGCAAATGCTAAGGCAAATAGCACAGACACATAAGAATAAGTAGAACTCGGATCAAATAACACATTAGCCATCCGGTCACAGTCAAGAATAGTACATCTGATCACTGCATCATACGTCTTTGCCTCGTTCTTGCTTGGAAAGGCGTAACACTGAACCCTATCATCATGATGGGTGGCTTCCCTGCCTGGCTGTACCGTACATGTGCCTGCGTTGCCATTTCCCCTACCTCCACGGCCTCGCTAATTTCCTCCTCGCCCACCTTGTGGATTCCTTCGACCATAATTACCTTTTCCTGTGGGTTCCACTGCTCTAGACTGCTGCTGCGCGGAATCCATCACGCGTGGGTGGGGACAATCTCTCTTCATATGCCAAGGTTTTCCACAGTTATAGCAAGTACGATAAAAGGATGGCCTACTGCTCGTCGAAGGTGCACCTCCCTATCTATCCTGAATCAAATTATGAGGTGGAGTTCCCGAGTAATTACCTGTAGAGGTGGGCATATCGTACTGGATTGGCCTGGCTACAAGTGTTGGCCTCCCTGACCCTTTGGAGTAAGACCCTAGAAAGCTACTTGAGTTCTTGGCCCTTTTAATCAGTGCCTTAGCCTGGCCGTCTCGCCTCACCCCTTTCAGTTTCTTCACATAATAAGTTACCTCATTCAAGCTTTTCCATGCAGAGGTCATATGAACAGATAATACCTGCAACTTAGAATTTAGTCCTTTAATAAATAAACGAATCCTCTCTTCCTCAGTAGTCACCAATTGCGTAGAATATCTCGAAAAAGAATGGAACTTGCCCTCATAAGCAGCCAGAGACATACCACCTTGCTCCAAAGTCATGAACTCATTCTTCTTACAAACCCTCAACGTCTGAAGCACACACTTCTCTAAAAATAGGGCATGAAACTAGGTCCAAGTAAGTGGGGGTAAGACTGAATATCTGCATTCCACATAAGCTCTCCACCATTTCTTAGCCTCATCTTGAAGCTGAAAAGTGTCAAACTCAACCCCATGTTGATGGACAATTCCAAACTTATGAAGCTTCCCATAACAATATAGGATAAACTCATATGCATCCTCACTCTCGGCACCATGGAGCACAGGTGGTTTCAACTTCAAGAACTTGGTCAACATCTCATGCTCATTAGCAGTCATAATAGGACCCAACAAAGGATGGAAGAAAGCGCCATTACCTCCAGTTCCAGCCACCTTGGGGACAGTGATAGCAATAGGGGGATTGGCGGAAGCTTGAGTTGCTTGTACAGAGGGAAGCACTCCAGGACCAACCAATCCTTTCAAAAATAACATGATAAGTTGAGCTAACACTGGGTCTATGGGAGGAATACATGTTGTCTTTGCATGAACCTCTTCTTCTTGTCCTACGTTCTCCTTATTTTCAACCTCGATATTCTCCTCTACTTCTTCATGATGCGCAGGTTGAGCCTAATTCCTAGGAGCATTTTCAACCGGTGCTCCATCCCTAGTAGGCTCCACTCTTCCTCGCCCTCTACCCCTAGATCTTCCTCTACCCCTGCCTCGACCGCAACCTCTCGATGCAGATTCTCAAGTTGGAGCATTGATGGGAGCTACGGGCCTAACGGCGTTGAATCTAGTGTTGACCATCTGTGGACAGAAGAGTGAAGGAGTTTACATACCAATTCAAATCGACAGATACCAATTGGAATCAAGTTATATCACAAAGGGAGACAAGAGAAAACAGAGAGATTTCCTAAAGTCTTATAGCCTCTAGAAGAAAAGTATAGACGTCTCTGTACCGTTCAGCAAGACTCGTTTTGCTACATCTAAATCAACGAACCTAGGCACTGATACCAACTTTGTCACTAACCCTCCGGTAAGAGAACCATTTATACTAATTACCTAACCAACTTAATCAAAATACTAAGGCATTTAAAGATACGAAAGGAGGTTTAAATACTAAGGAAAAGATAGGGAGTTCCCATAAACTCCAACAAAAGTCTAACAACCAAGACTAACATTGCGGAAATAATGCTTAGAACCTGAAAGTCAATGTACCAAAGCGTCTAAGTTCAACCATATGTCTAAACAAGAAGGGCTACAACCCCATAATAAGCATAAGAAATCCTACAGTGATAGTGTTAGTCCGACATGGGGAGATAAACGAAAGAGAACTCATGGTATCCCAGATGAACTGGCTCATCCTTGAATTCGAACGATCACTGATCTTCTAAGCGAGGTCTATCAATAGCCTCTTGAAGATGCCCTGTACTCAACAAAGAAAGAGCAAGTGTAGTATCAATACACAACCACAGTGTACTGGTAGGATCACACGGCTATCCTACTAAGTGCAACATATATAAGTCATTAAAATATAATAATAACATTCATACACCGAACACATTCAATATCATCATCATTTATGAACAAGGTACATTTTCACATTTCTCGAATACATAGTTACGATGAGTGAATAGTCCTCTCATGGAACCCCAACCCAAATTGTTAGCATACCGAAACGTGGTACCCGATCCAATATTTATGAAGGAACGTGGAAATCAATCCCGTATTTATGTTGGAAAGTGGCAACCGATCCAAATTAATGTGTTAGAACACAACACCCGATCCATTCAACAAGCCACAATCACAATCTCAAGTATTATCTCAAATCATACAATTAAGTCATGATTCATGTCATTAATCATTCATCTATCTCATTTACAACTAGTCTGATCAATAATACAAAATTCACATACATACAGGTACTATAATGAAGCAAGGACAAACATATATCACACAATCATGAAATCACAACCATCACCTACCTCGAAACAAGCTTGAATCCCCTAAGAAACTTGATTCTTCCCTTTCTAGATTCGTTCTGCTTGTTCTTGGTCTACAAACAATTAATATAATCAATAAACAATAACTAATTTCCCGAATTACCAACAATTCTATCAACCCTAGATCAAACCCATGATCCATATATCCAAATTAGGGCTTTTCCCACTAAATTTCCAGATAACAACCCTCCCCCATCGATAATTACCCACGAAACTAAGTTTTACGGATAGAAAAATGGATTCAGGGAGTGAAAATCTTACCTTTAGCCTGAAGAATGGTGGAAAACATTAAAGAAAACACCTCGGGTCGTTCCTTATCTCTCAAAATTGAAAAGTGTAGAATAAAACCTTTCCGGAGTTTATTTCCGACTTAAGTCGCATCTGTCCCGCCCTAACGGTACTCACCCTGCTACAGCGGTCCTACCCTCGCGGGAAAATCCCACCTTAGAGGCTTGCACGGAATTAGTAAGAAAATTTAATAATTCCAAGACCCCCATTTCATAACACACCTTCAACCAATGACACTCAGAAATTACCCGTTCACGCTAAGATCAATTTCGGGAGTTTTACTCGCCTGAATTCAATTCCGTAAAGTTGTACGGGTTCCTTAACGTCTTAGCTATCTACTCATGTAATCAAAATCATAACTAAATCACCCCATTTTTACCAGATTTCCCTAGACTTTACTGACTCCAATTTTGTCTAAATCTGGACTATGTTGGGAAATTCCAAGTTACTACGAAAAAGTTTTCCGGCCCAAAATTTTTCCCTGTTGGCTTTTCTATAACGACGGGAACCGGTCGTTACAAAATCTCATTATAGAACAAAAAAAAGTTATGATTATAATCTTATTTAATAACGGATTAACAACAAATTATCAAAATATAGTTGTTAGCTATAAGCTATTTGGGGACTAATTTTGTAGTTGCACTATATTTTTTTGGTCGTAATTTTTAATACATATTTACTGTATTCTTATAACATTAATAATTTTAAAATGAAAGGATGTTGGAATGTCAAAAGAAGACTCCTTCCCAAAAAGAAAAATAGAATCTTCAATCTTGGAGGGAGAGCTTGGATTAAAGGAGCAAGTAAGAATATTATTCACACCAAAGGAAAAATACAAGCGAGAATATTTTCTGAACAACCTAAATTGGTGTTGGCATCACAAGGTTCAACTAATTGTGGGAGGTCTAGTTGGCGATGACAACAAAGCTAGTAATGGTGCAAACAGTGGTAGCAACTAAGGAGGGAGATGCCGCAGAGATGATAGTGGTAAATTTGGTGATGTCATGGGATATGACGAGGGTCATGGATCCGGTGCAAATAGTGGTGGCAACGAAAGGAGGGAGAGGCCTTGATAGAATTTGAATATCCCAACATTTGTTTTTCATATTTTGGTATATTTTTAAGTAGAAGTATTTGTGTCCCAACTAGTTGATGAATTTCTTGAAAGAATTTACCTTGTATTTTGTTCTATCAATAAGATTGGGTTTTTTTAATACAGGATCTTAGTTGTTCAGTATTTGCTAGAGGTTCAATCAAACATTTTTTATTTTAATACAAGTAAGATTCAATCAAACTTTCTTAAAATCTAAATCTAAACAATTTGAAAAGGAGTGAGGAAAAATACATGAATTTTCTATATCAAACAGACAGAAAGCAAACCTCAAATGGCAGATACTTTTATTCAATAGACAAATTCCTTCAAAACCACATAATCAAGATATGATAATTGGATTGACGCAAACATGTTGCTAACTTGTACTAACAATCTTTCTCTCAAGGAAACAACAAAAAGGACAATGTTTTGTTGGTAAATAAATAGGGTTCTTATTTATTTTCTAGTGTGTGACAAGTGAAGAATATATTATTCCACAAATATTTATAATGAAACTAATTTTCCTTATTTTTATCAGGAAAATAATTTTGAAGGAGTTTCTTTTTCTAGAGAAATTAATTTTAAAAATATTTGACCAACCAAATATGGAAAATATTTCCCTCCATACCAAACACACTTTTAAAAAAGAATCTATTGTTTTTCAAAACCTTAATTTTGTTTCATGAAATTTCCTTGTATATATATATATATATATATATATATATCTATCTATCTTCTATACTACCTTAAAAGGATGAACTACCTAACTTAAATGTTAAATTACTATAACAACCCAACTTTAAACACCCTATTTAATAGATATTCTATATTTTATATTTATTTACTCAATATTATATTAAAAGGTGGAACCTTTTCAAATTGATGGGTAGTGACTTTTCTAGAAGGTTGTGACTTATCTATAAAGTTGTGACTTTATTGATGAGTAATGACATTTCTGAAAAGTTATGATTTTTCTGAAGGGTTGTGACTTATCTGATAAGGCATGATAAGCACCTTTTTATCCTTTCTTTTGTTGTCTATAAATAGAGGGGTTTTGTCACACTTCTATACTATGAATTTTGTATGTTTTCTATTCTTCTTCTTTAAACAAGGAAGATTGTGAGAGTTGTTCAATTATGCAATTAGAATATATTTTTTGGGTAAATTAGATAGATCAAAAAAATGTTTCAACAAGGAGAGTGAAATAAATCAACTTCAAACGAGAAGACTATCTTGATAATTAATATACTTTTGCAGCAACTTCAACTTGACAAGAATTTCAATGATTTTTTCATTACACAAACTACAACTTGGTGTTCAGGTTGTGAATAGTCTTAAACTGTTGGAGAAAAATGATTCGATCAAAAACTTGTTTGAAGAGTCCAAAATAGATTTAATAGGTACTCCTTTGTTTCCAATTTATTTGTTGTACTTTTATTTTTATTCAGTTAAATATAGAATTTTTTTTTCTTGTGAGTGGGGGCGCGCATCTTTAAGACCACAAAGTTGAAAGACATTTTTATATATTCTACATATGATCCTTTAATTAAAAGTCTTCATTATTTTTTAAAATTTAATATCAAATTAAAATTAGGCAAATCTATATCTATCTTCTTCTTTTTTGTCTATACTACCTTAAATGAACGAACTAGCTAACTTAAATGTGAAATTATTGTAATACCTGCAACATAAAACACCAAATTTAGTATATCTTATATATTTTATATTGTATTATATTTATTTAATTAATTATATTATAGTAAAGGAAAACACCTTTTAACAAGGAATGGTTGTGACATTTCCAAAAAATTATAACTTTTCCGATGAGTTGTAATATTTCTGAACGGTTGTGACTTTTCTACAGAGTTGAGACTTTTCCAAAGAGCTATGACTTTTATGATAAGTTGTGACCTTCTGGAAGGGTTGTGATTTTTTTTATAAAACACAATAAATAGTTTTTCAGACGTGAACAATCTCAAAGTTTAGTGAAATTAGAACACTCTCTAATATGAATGTTAAATTAATCTAATTCTTCAACTAAAAGCATCCAATTTAGTATATCTGCTTTATTTTATATTGTCACGACTCGAGTCTACACCCTAGACTTGACCGGCACTCGAGAACTATTGGTGGTCCCAAAGTGAATCCTCATCATGGCTGACTACAAGAGACATACTAACTCAAGCATACAACAGCTTAAAAACTGAATTAAATTCAAATACTCAACTTTAAAATAATTTGAACAATACTGAATAGATAACTCTTAATAAAAATAATATATTCAACTTGCCATAAAATGGCAACTTAAGTCTTTAAAACATTTAACAAAATAAATGATCAGACTTTTGAAACTCTACTATCTATCTATGAAGCCTCTAACTGACAAAGATGAAAGTCGGGACAAGACCCACGATATCCTAACAACTGATATAACTTAAAGTACAAGTGGAACCTTCCGAAAGCAAGGAGGCTCACCATAGCTAACTCAAATATCATGTGGTATCAACAAAGCGCCTGTTGATGATCCTGAATCCCTATATTGGCATCATGAAATGATGCAGGCTAAATGGATCAGTACATGGAATGTACGAGCATGTAAGGGAAATTCTAAAGCATAACATAAGCTTGAATTTGATAAAAAGGAAACATACTTACCTCTTCCTAACTCATGCAACCAAACTCAACTCAAGAATAAGATACTCAACTCAGGATAAAGCAACAATAAAAGATTCAATATATGGAAAGCTTTTAAAATAGTAGAAAGCAACTCAATGTGTTGAAGAATACAATTAAAACTCAGTTCGTATATAAAAATAAAATAAAAATATGTGGGAGTTTCTCTTACCGACAACTATCACTATGAGCTATGTGATGATAAAACATCTCGCCCACGCTGCTAGAACTGTCCTATACTTTGCCAAGGTATAAGACATCTCAATTAAGTGGATCCACTTGTCTATGCTAAAAAGTATTAAGGAATCATCTAAAAAGTATGACCCTTTCTACCCACGTTGGCTAAATGGTTTATGGAGACTTGAGTTATTATGAACTCGTCCTCATATCGGTGCTTAATACTACTCCCAAAATATACTCAGCTCATATGTTTAAAAACATAACTCTTTCTCTGGTTTGAGATTATTACTCAAAATATTCTCTTAAAAGAGATGGCTGCTCTGAAATCTTTTAAACTCATAACTCATTTAGAAATCTCAGTTTCTATTTTAGCAATGTAAAAATTGACACCTCTGGGATTACATAGTCCCTTATACTCTTGCTCAACTCATACTTGAAAACTGTTTCTCAAAAATACATCAAAAACCATATTATAATATGATCATTGATCATGACTTGGTAAGTCATACTGCATAAACATTGATGATATATCTAGATACCATACTGCTCATACATTGATGGCATACTCGATTGTCATACTAATCATGATTTAGAAAACTGTTTTCTTAAAACTCATCTTTACTTTTTCAAAACTCAGTTTAAGAACTAAAGTGTTGGCTTTAAAAAGCTTTTTAAAATTTATAACTCAAATCATAGGGTTCATGTGGAATTATGAACATGAACGACTCCACTCAGAGACCTTAATAGCAATAAAGAACCTCAGTACTCAGAACTCAAGACTCAAGGTTCATGTGGAATTATGGGTATGAACAACTCAACTCAAGGAATTCATGGGTAACATGTAATAGTCCCATGATTATGAATATAATCTCAAAAGGGTTAGGAACTCGATACACAAGAACTTAGAACTTGAAAATACTACTCCTCTCAAAGATGCTCAACTTATGCAGTTCATGTGAAATTTATGGGCATGAACGACTCGACTCGAGGGTCTACATAACTATATGGAACTCGTGTATACAACTCTTCTTCTTCTTCTTCTTCTTCTCATACATACTTCCTCAAAACTTAGTTCAAATCAATAGTTGATCTCAAAGGATTCACAATTGGACTCAAAGACTTTCTTGAACTCTACTCTTAATTCTCTCTTGAATTTGAATTATGAATTCAAGAGTTATAGTTCATAATATGAAGGATCACATAGATAGTGTAGACTCATGAATACATTCTCTTCACTCTCATGCTCACATACTTAAGTCTTGAAACAAGTTATTAGAATTTTTAGAAAACTCCTCAAAAGACTCAAAGGACTCTCAAGACTTGGCTTTTAAATCTTCCTTGAATTTGAATTATGAATTCAAGGTTATGATTTGTGATAGGAAGGATATTGTAATGATTAGGAGTGTTTTTAGATAGTTAAACATAAGAAACGATCAAGAAATCACTGTCCGAAAGCAAGTCCGCGACGCGGAGATGCATTTTAATATTTGGTCGGAAAATAAATTTTGAGGCAGAGGGGTCTGCGATGTGGAGAAAGATTTTGTGCACACGGATGGCAAGTCAGCGACGCGGAGTGGAGTGCCAGATTCACCCGACTTTTTCCTTCTTCGTTTTCTTACCCCGATTCACCTAAACTAGATTTTTTTTCTCAATTCGTCTTTAGATTAAGATACCCAATATATGTACACAAGAATCTAATCAAACACAACACTCAAATCGACACAATTTCCTCAAGAACTCATCAGTCGCATCTAAACTCAAGAACGAAAACCAATTTCAAGAACATAATTTAGGGACATCATACTTTCAACTTTCTAGAACGAATTTCACTGAAATAAACATGATTAGTGTGTGGGTGAACAAACCCAACACTACGGAAGCTTACATACCTCTTAGGAATTAAACCCTTGGCGAAATCCGAAATCAAATCCTCAAGAACTCGACGAAATCTTGGCCTTTTCTCGTCTTTTCTCGTCTTTTCTCTTCTTTTCTCTTCTTGAACTCTCAACTAAAACCCTAGGCGTATATTGGGATTATAAAACTGAACCTAATCAGATTAGACCCCTAAAATGAATTAAATCTAATTAGGTAAGGAAAAGGCCAAAATACCCCTTACTATTTTCGGGTAACTTTCCTTAACTCGACAGCTTGACTTCAAAAGAGTATATCTCACTCATCCAACCTCAAAACTTAGCAAACTTCATGGCGTTGGAAAGATAATTCAAAGACCTTTCATTTGATATCTTATGGGCCACCTAACTCAGCATGTACTAAAAGTTATGGTCGTTTGAAGTTGACCCAAAACTTAAAGGAACTTAGGAATGGGTTGAATGAATCCTCTTTAGTTCTTCTTGGAACTCAAGGTGCTACATCTAGTAACCTTAACACATAGGAAAATTTTAAATTTATTGGTAAAATCCTACTTACAACAAAGGTTTTTCGAGTCTGAGCTCAAAACATTTTCGGGGTGTTACATATATCAATACTTATTTATATTATATTATAAAAGTAAGAACTCCAACAACACACTAATAACTAATTAATGCACTATGGGGAATGAAGGAGAAAGTAAATTTAAGAGGTGTAATAGAGACATTTTAATAGTGACTAACTTTTAGTAGTAATCGTAAGAAAGTTTAGATTGACTATTCATAGGAACTTGTACTTTATCATTC
The DNA here is from genome assembly GCA_029582545.1 of Solanum lignicaule. Lineage (NCBI taxonomy): Eukaryota > Viridiplantae > Streptophyta > Magnoliopsida > Solanales > Solanaceae > Solanum > Solanum lignicaule. The sequence goes on along the minus strand of JAJOOF010000295.1, from coordinate 75,576 downwards.
ATTTTATAATTGTTTAATTAATTATTTTGTTTAATAATATTTACATTATTTTAAAAAATAATGTGGTACATGCTTTGATATTCACGTGCAACACATGTGTGACAAAACAAGTATATATATATATATATATATATATATGAAGGAAAATATTTTATTTATAAACTCAAAGGTTCTTGAATCTTACTTCAAGTTCTATCTATTTTCTTGTACGGAGAAGGGTCTAAAATGCCCCTCAAGTATTTGAATTGCTACAAAATTACCCTTCATCCACCTATCAGCCCTAAAATACCCCTGAAGTCCACCTTTTGGCTCAAAAATACCCTTGATGTTAATCCTTTGACTCATATTTACCCTTATTTTTATTAGCTCCCTTAAAGTAAAATTATTAAATATTTATTTATTATATTGCTTAATGTGATCGATCAAAATTTAAACTCTTCTCAAATAAATAATAAAAATGATATTTTTAAAAATTCTACGTTTCTATAAAACCACTTATGATTCATATTTTGACCCGATACACTTGAAAAAAATATTGAAAAAATAATTAATTTCATGATATCTTCCTATTGGCCTATTTTAAATCAACCCCAATTTATTATAACGTAACCCAACTCATAAATGGAAATCCAACTAAAATCCATACTTACCCCGACTGATTGTCCATCTAAAAAAATTATTATTTTCATTGATATAAAATTTCTCTCAATTATCAAAATGTCTTGTTCATTTTCTCTTTAATTCCTTTTTGTAATCTCTTATTCTTAATTAGGATATCTGGGACTCAACCTTGAAATGAACTCACATATTTATATTCTTTTAATTAGTATTATTGTCATGATGGGATGAGGGTGGGGATAAGAGAAATGATTGTTTTTATTATATTACTTTTAATTTTGGGTACACAAAAAAGAAAAATGTAATATATGTACATATTTACTTAATTGAGTCATCTTTTATTGAACTAATTATTTCTATATGAATGCATAATTATTTTCCTCGTTTTTTTCTCTCTTGTTTGTCATAAATTTAAAAAAATGGTGGAAAAGATCCAAATAGATTTTTTTTTGGAAGAGATAGGAAGTGAAGGGTCGGGGAGGGAGGAGTAGAGAGTAGACGCCTATCCTTTTTATAATTTTAAATTTACTATGAAATTCAAAATCAAGTCAATCATGTGAGCTTATATATTAAGTAATTTCAAATTATTTTAACGGAAAATGGCCTAAAATGCCCTTAAACTATGAAATTTGGTACAATATTACCCTCCATTCACCTAATGAGTATGATCCGTTAGAGATAAGGGTATTTTTGAGCTGAAAGGTGGATGTCAGGGGTATTTTAGAGCAAATAGGTGGATGGAGGGTAATTTTGTACCAATTCAAATACTTGACGGGCTCTTTAGGCCCTTCTCCGTTTCTTGTATTTTTGTTTATTTCTATCTTTAGTAACAATCCTATTTATAAAGGTAAAAATCAAATTAAACTAGGACTAGGAACTACTCTAACTAACAAATTCTAATCAAAACATAATGTCACGACCCGAGAGCACCCCCTAGTCGTAACACAGGCACTCGACCCTGAAGGGGTCTAATACAAGCCTCTTAGTATTCATAACATTAGATACATAGAAATAGTGCAGAATTTAAAACTTTTCTTTAATAAATCCAACATCAAAAGAACATTTATAAACCAACGGAACACTAAGTCTCACATGGCCATCTAGGACAAACTTTAACAAGATAGGGTCACGGCCCTTTACAATCGAAGTCTTAACAAAGTCCTAACCATAAAATCCTTGTCCTCGACTTATGAGGACATACCAAAAGAGGTCTTGAGAGAACTCTAATCCCCAAGCTTCCCTAGAGAAAGAAATCATTTGACGGAACATACACTTGTAGTAAAAATAAGAAAATATGGGTTAGCACACAAAAATGTACTAAGTATGATGACCATGCAAAAAATGCTTTAAAAAGGGACATTTTGTTGAAAGTCATGCTTTATGCCATTTTTGTATAACTTCAAGAACATTGATACAAGAGGCATAATATAAGTCACAACCAACATAAAAAGTCACATAATTCACATATGAGAAAAATCACATATAACCCTTTACCTTCACCTTGAGACTCCCCCTCAAGTAACCCTCAAGCTATACCTTGTGCAATGTATGGGTAGCGTCCCATACCACCACCCACACTAAGGCACCACCTTAAGGTCACCCAAAAGTGAACTTACCATTCATCCTTTCCACCTTTACACAATAAAGCATTAAAGAGACATAAACATTATATGAATCACATCATCACATTAAGACCAACATCTAAGACAACTCTAAGTCATACTTGTGTAATGTGCAAGTAGCAACTCATAATACTACTCACACTAAGTACTCCTTTGAAGTCACCATAGACAAGGCACATTCATGTAGAATAGACATGACTAGGAAGTAACTCGTAATAGAATCCAAGTATAGCATGCATCTTTACATTTAAGCATTTAAGCCAACATTCTTCTTTAGATTAATTTAGGACACATTCATGCATTTAGAGGACTTTCATACAATAAGTTTGGAAAGTCAATATGCATTTTCAAACACAGAAGACAAGCTATAGTCACAATACACTCATAACATAGTAATATCAATACCTTAGCAACCTCTAAGAACACTTGTGCAATGTATGGTTGGCATCCCATAATACCAACCTTACTAAGCATTCCTTGCAGCCACATATTCATTTCCTTAATCTTCAAGCTTACCATAATCCATAGTATAAGGAAACCATTCCACAACATCCTAATAAGTCTCTTTGTGCGATGTAAAAGTGAAGTTCCATACCCCCACACCTACCAAGTAAACCCATTAAGAAGTGATAGTATAGTTCCTATCATATTCATTATCTTATTGTTATTAGGGAATATTAGCCATAACCGACATAGACCATGTGAGCTACATGGAATCCGGTGTCATGTAACCCCACACCCAAAGAAGGCATTCTTAGTTGCCGAAGGTAGAACTAATTATATTTAGCTTCTAAGTGGATCCACTAGCTAAGTCTTATGTTTGGCACATAGCTATGGGATAGGGAGTTTGCTACTAGAAACTTAACCTATTGCGTTAGCGGAGGAGCTTCCATCGCATGAGTTTACTATAGATGACCCAACCTATTGCATTAGCAGAGGGTCCTTTTCCTCATTGTCCATATCCACTCGGTACTAAGCATTATTTCCCAATTATACATAAGTAGTATGGAATTGTATCTACTTGTGTGAAGGCATACTTCACCCTTCGTTCAATACAACTCACTAAAATAGCTCATAGATTCATTAAAGGTGAGAACTACCTTTCAACCTTAGAATCAACATTAGTATGTGGGAATAACTATCACACCAAGATCATGTGTTCTCATGAGAATGGAATTTAAATCAAGACAATAGGATCAACATGATTATGTACATTTCATGCATAATAATGTATAAAGGTGCATATGAGAACTATACTTTCAATTAACACCATTGATACATCATAATCATGTTTATGCATGGAGTGTATTTGTGTGTAATTGTCCTTGCAATGACACAAACAACAACATTATCATCCTAGACACTTTATTCATATTTAATTGTAAGGATAAGGGAATAATGGCCTTTCAATGATACCACAATATACACAATATTCATGTGACCTTGAACTTCTAAGTAAATCGTGAGTTCACACACAATCTTGTCAACATGCACAAACCTTCACAATATGCCCTTCAAGGGTTATGGGCCAACTCATTCCAACATATAGCAATAGCACAATAGATAAGGGAATACCATGATCCGACAACTCATCAATACACTAATCACATCATGATTGGCCCTTTATACATCAAGTATTCAACAACATGCACATAATATCATGATCAAGTCAATTCATATTTAGAAGCATTACCCTAAACCAATTCGAGTCTAGGTGATATAATCTAAGGCATTACATTGAGAATTCATCATTCTAGGAAGATCACATTTAAACCCTTAATTTGCCTCTTTCATGATATAAACTTAGAATCTTAGGTTAATCAAGAATACATGTAGAATTATACTAACATCAAGTAACTACATCATAATTAAACACCTCCACCTTTCAAGTGGATCAACATCTCTAACACAAGTTTACTACAACAAGTACTTAGGTCAAACTTGCCCTTTCAAGGCTATGATCACAAATCCTCAATTGACCAATAATTCACCATAATTAGACATAGATGATGATACAAGTCAACAATCTAAATCAATCTGGGCATAAATCCATCAACATTCATTCATAATCAACAAACCCACTTCATAAGTCACAATTTAGGAATTGAGAGAAATCATGTGTTCATAAAGTAAAACCATCTTAAATCATCAATTAAACATCAGTATAATCATAGTAATCATTTGAAAATGTTTGATGCAAGAACCCATGAGATTGAGTGAAACTTAGAGTTTTTTATGAAACTTGAAAACTTTGAAACTTCTTTGAAATTGACTCTAGGGTGAAAACTAACCCTAGATGAAGGATCACCATACCTTATACTTGAAGAATCCCATGAAATTGAAGAAGAAACACCTTGAAATCCCAACCCTACCTTTCTCTTGACCTTGAACTCCAATGGTGTTTCTAGACAGAACTTTTAGGAGCGAAGGGTTTTGTTTTGGGGAAAAATGAATAATGAATTCTAAAATAGCTTTCTAATATTTTAATACTCTTAAAATACCTTAAAACACTTAAAATAATCATCCATATATTAATTAGGACTTGGGGTGAATTTAGCAATTCATCCCTAGCTTGGCCGAGACTACACCAGAAAAACAGTGCCCATTCATGCCCTGGACTCATGGACCATGAGTCCATTCACGGACCGTGTTGCTGGTCCGTGGTCTGGGGCTGCAAGTTGGTTTTAGGCCTCTTGACTTACGGAGGACATCCACGGGGCATGAACCCCATCCGTAGGTCACCAAGTTTTGGCCAACTTGATGGTTTCCTTGGGGTTTTGAGGTTTAGACTTAGGGTCCTCCTCAAGGACCCTTAGGGTGGTCCTTGGGGAGTCGTACCTTGACGTCTAACCACTAAATACCTCAACCATGGCTCGGGGTAACATTAAACCACTACCAACTCAACACAAACACAAACACACACACGTTAAGCTCTAGTTTCACTAGTTTATTTTTAGGGTCGTTACATTATCCCCCCACTTAGGAACACTCATCCTTGAATGACACTTTAAACACATTAAGGGGTAACGACTCAAGACTAGCAGCCCACAATCATTCATGCAACACCAATATAAATGCATAAACATATGAGGAAACATGAATTCCACATCAATAAGCTCAAAACACAACAAGAAGGTAGGAACTACATCTACATCAACATGAGGAACAATAAATAATGAAAACTCATTTTCTCAACTAAATAAAAATCCAACTAGAACATGCATAATATAAGGAGAACATGGAAACACCATGTCACACATGACTCCAAAACATACTTCAAGCTACAAGGAACCCTAGGTCTCAAGCTTGAATAAGAATAGAAGGAAAGCGATAAGGACATCAACACTCTCACAACCTTACTATCCCCCACCTAAGAGAAAACCCAACTAAGGCTATCATGAAAACAACATAGGAACCTCATCACAACATTCACACTATAAGGAACCATCAACATACCAGAGCTTATAAACTAGGAAGGTCCTCATTAAGCAACTCTTGCTCACAACAACTTTACCAACACCGCTCAAGGTCTCATATGAGTCTACCACACCGGGTCTAAACTCCTCAAACCCATTAAACCTCATAAGGCGAGAATCAAGCAAGCCGAACTCATGAAAATCAAGGACCCTCAACCACCTTACCAACTAAGCACATTGTCTCTCCCACAGGGGTAAGCCTATAAAACCTCTTTACCCCATCATATCTTTCAATTCTAAGGTCGGAGCAAAACATCACTAAATCTTCACACTCATCACCCAATGTGATTCTAAACCGAGGTGAATTATACTTCTACTCCTCTTAAAGAACTCTACTCACTCCACATTTCTGGGCACCACTTAAACACCACAATTCATAAAATCCTTAAAACTCCAACATCACACATAACCATAAGCAACTCAGTCATGTTAAATACAACATCACAAGCTAACATCTCAAATCCAACAAGTCACATAGCCACAATATACATCAAAACTCACCTTTTTCTCCCTCGATCCTTGTAGCATTAACCCTTCGAGTAGTTACATCTTTAAGACTACCGGATAAGAAATAAGAGAGAGATCTTATAGAGTTAAGTTTTATGGCACGACTTGAAGAATGAAGAAAGAAGTGTAACTCCTAACATCCTATAGCCTCTCACTCATAGATGTGTCGCGACTCAAACCGATGAACAAGACTCTACTAGATGTGGCTTGTGAGACATCGATCCTAAAAACCATTTCCAAATCTCAGGCTCTGATACCAAGTTTGTCACGACCCGAGAGCACCCCCTAGTCGTAACATGTCGAACTCGACCCCGAAGGGGTCTAATACAAGCCTCTTAGCATTCTTGGACAAACTATAAGAAATAGTGTGGAATTAAAAAAAATTCTTTAATAGATCCAACATCAAAAGAATATTTATAAAGCAGCGAAATACTAAGTCTCACATGGCCATCTTGGACAAACTATAAGAAAATAGGGTCACGGCCTTTTACAATCGAAGTCTTAACAAAGTTTTAAACATAAAAACTAGAAACATAAAATCCTTGTCCTCAACATATGAAGACATACCAAAAGAGGTCTTGAAAGAACTCTAATCCCAAGCTTCCCTAGAGAAAGCAATCACTTACCGGAACCTACACTTGTAGTAAAAATAAGAAAATATGGGTTAGCACACAAAAATGTACCAAGTATGATGACCATGCAAAACATTCTTTAAAAAGGGACATTTTGTAGAAAGTCATACTTTATGCCATTTTCGTAAAACTTTAAGAACATTGATACAAGAGGCATAATATAAGTGACAGCCAATAAACAAAGTCGCATAATTCACATATGAGCAAAATCACATATAATCCATTACCTTCACCTTGAGCCTCCCCCTAAAGTAACCCTCAATCTATACCTTGTGCAATGTATGGGTAGTGTCCCATACCACCACCCACACTAAGGCACCACCTTAAGGTCACCCAAAAGTGAACTTACCATTCATCCTTTCCACCTTTACACAATAAAGCATTTAAGAGACATAAACATTATATAAATCACATCATCAAATTAAGATCAACATCTAAGACAACTCTAAGTCATACTTGTGCAATGTGCAAGTAACATCTCATACAACTGCTCACACTAAGTACTCCTTTGAAGTCACCACCGACAAGGCACATTCATGTAGAATAGACATGACAAGGAAGTAACTAATAATACAATCCAAGTATAGCATGCATCTTTACATTTAAGAATTTAAGCCAACATTCTTCATTAGATTCATTCAGGACAGATTCATGCATTTAGAGGGCTTTCATACATTAAGTTTGGAAATATAATATGCATTTTCAAACATAGAAGACAAGCTATAGTCACAATACACTCATAACATAGTAAAATCAATACCTTAGCAACCTCTAAGAACACTTCTGCAATGTATGCTTGGCATTTCATAATACCAACCTTACTAAGCATTCCTTGCAGCCACATATTCATTTCCATAATCTTCAAGCTTACCATAATCCATAGTCATAATTGAGGAATTATACAAGTACAAGAATTAAACATAAGGAAAGTCATATATTCATATCTTATCATACTATAAGGAAACCATTCCACAACATCCTAATAAGTCTCCTTGTGCAATGTAAAAGTGAAGTCCCATACCCCCACTCCTACCAAGTAAACCCATTAAGAAGTCATAGTATAGTTCCTATCATATTCATTATCTTATTGTTATTAGTGAATATTAGCCATATAACTGACATAGACCATGTGAGCTACATGGAATCCGGTGTCATATAACCCCACACCGAAAGAAGGCGTTCTTACTTACCGAAGGTAGAACTAATTATATTTAGCTTCTAAGTGAATCCACTAGCTAAGTCCTATATTTGGCATATAATTATGGGATAGAGAGATTGCTACTAGAAACCCAACCTATTGCGTTAGCGGAGGAGCTTCCATCTCATGAGTTTACTATAGATGACCCAACCTATTGCATTAGTGGAGGGGCCTTTTGCCCATTGTCCATATCCACTCGGTACTAAGCATTATTTCCCAATTATACATAATTAGTATGGAATTGTATCTACATGTGTGAAGGCATACTTTACCCTTCGTTCAATACAACTCACTAAAATAGCTCATAGATTCATTAAAGGTGAGAACTACCTTTCAACCTTAGAATCAAAATTAGTTTGTGAGAATGACTATCACACCAAGATCATGTGTTCTCATGAGAATGAACTTTCAATCAACACAATAGGATCAACATGATTATGTATATTTTATGCATAATAATGTATAAATGTGCATATGAGAACTATACTTTCAATTAACACCATTGATACATCATAATCATCTTTATGCATGTAGTGTGTGTGTGTGTATTTGTCCTTGCAATGACACAAACAACAACATTATCATCCTAGACACTTCATTCATAATTAAGTGTAAGGATAAGGGAATAATGACCTTTCAACAATACCACAATATTCATGTGACCATCAAATTCCAAAAAAATCATGAGTTCACACACAATCTTGTCAGCAAGCACAAACCTTCACAATATGCCCTTCAAGGGTTATGAGCCAACTCATTCCAACATATAGCAATAGCATAACAGATAATGGAATACCATGATCCGACAACTCATCAATACATTAATCACATCATGATTGGCACTTTATACTTCAAGTATTCATCAACATGCACATAATATCATGATCAAGTCAATTAATGTTTAGAAGCATTACCCTAAACCAATTCAAGTCTAGGTGATCTAATCTAAGGCATTACATTGAGAATTCATCATTTTAGGAGGATCACATTTAAACCATCAATTTGCCTCTTTCATGATATAACCCAAGAATCTTAGGTTAATCAAGAATACATGTAGAATTATACTAACATCAAGTAACTACATCATAATTAAATACCTCCACCTTTCAAGTGGATCAACATCTCTAACACAAGTTTACTACAACAAATACTTAGGTCAAACTTGCCCTTTCAAGGCTATGATAACAAATCCTCAATTCACCAATAATTCACCATAATTAGACATAGATGATGATACAAGTCAACAATCTAAATCAATATAGGCGTAAATCCATTAACATTCATTCATAATCAACAAACCCACTTCATAAGTCACAATTTAGGAATTGAGAGAAATCATGGGTTCATAGAGTAAAACTATCTTAAATCATCAATATAATCATAGTTATTATTTGAAAATGTTTGATGCAAGAACCCATGAGATTGAGTGAAACTTAGGGTTTTTATGAAACTTGAAAACTTTGAAACTTCTTTGAAATTGACTCTAGGGTGAAAACTAACCCTAGATGAAGGATCACCATACCTTATACTTGAAGAATCCTACGAAATTGAATAAGGAACACCTTGAAATCCCCAACCCTAGCTTTCTCTTGTCCTTGATCTCCAATGGAGTTTCTAGAGAGAGCTTTTAGGAGGAAAGGGTTTTGTTTTGGGGAAAAATGAATAATGAATTCTAAAATATCTTTCTAATGTATTAATACTTTTAAAATACCTTAAAACACTTATAATAATCGTCCATATATTAATTAGGACTTGGGGTTAATTTACAAATTTACCCCTAGCTTGGCCAAGACTGCACTAGAAAAAGAGTTCCCATTCACGCCCAGGACTCACAGACCGTGAGTCCATTCATGGACCATGCTTCTGGTCCGTGGTCTGGGGATGAAAGTTGGTTTTAGGCCTCTTGATTTACGGAGGCTATCCACGGGGAGTGGATGTACCTACGGGGCGAGAAGCCTATCCGTAGGTCACCAAGTTTTGGCCAACTTGATAGTTTCCTTGGGTCTTGGAATTTAAACTTAGGATCCTCCTCAAGGACCCTTAGGTTGTTCCTTGGGGAGTCGTACCTTGACGTGTAAACCCTAAACACCTTAACCATGGCTCGAGAAAACATTAAACCACTACCAACTCAAGACAAACACAAACGCACACACGTTAGGCTCTAGTTTCACTAGTTGGTTTTTAGAGTCGTTACAAATAAATAAGTAAATACCATAAATAACAAATCCTAAACAACCTAAGATTTCTACTTTAACTTTGAATTATTATTTCCAACATTTACCCGTAGTTCAAAGTTGTATACTCTTACCTTTTTCTTCTTGTTATTTTAGTTGTATTGGAGTACTTCTCTTCAATCTTCAATTGTTGGAAACTTCTGTCCAATCTTTCAATTGTTTGAGTACTTCTCTTCAATCTTCAATTGTTGGGGTACTTCTCTTCGATTCTTATTTATTTGTTTTCTTGGTTGTGTTGGAGCACCTTCTCCCCAACTTCCAAGTGTTGGAGCACTTTCTCTCCAACTCACGATAATTTTTTTCTTGGTTGTGTTAGAGGACTCTTCTCCAACTTCCAAGTGTTGGACTACTTTTTCTCCAACTCATGATATTGATTCTCTTCGTTGTGTTGGAGCACTTCTCTCCAATTTCCAAGGTTGATGCCTTTCCACAAACGCCTTTTCTTTTTTCTTTTTTTAATATTTTTTCTCTTGGTTGTTGCGAAGAACTTTCTCCAACTTCCAAGGTTGATGCCCTTCCCACCAACGCCTTTTATTTTTGTTTTTGGTATTGGAGCACTCTCTCTAACTCTTGTTGATGCCCTTCCCATCAACTCTTTTTATTTTTGTGTGTTTTTTCTAAAAAATAAATATTTTTGGTGTTGTTGCACTCTCTATCCAACTTACGTTGATGCCCTTCCCATCAACTCATTTTCTTTTTGTTTTTTTTGTTTTTTTGACTTTCTCCAACTTTTAATTTAGTGAATAGTTTTTTCCTCTTGTGCTTGGTTGCACTTCTTTAAATCTGAAATATTGTTGTAAGACTTTGCTCCTAGCTTGTTTTTTTTTTTCATGCATATATTATTTGTTCAGCTTTTTTCAACATGATAATTGGCCAGACGGATGACATATATAGCTATATATATATATATATAGTTAATGCCTTCAAATTTTTAAATATGTCTTGAGTTTTTTGTTAATAATTATATGGTTAAAGCACAAGTACCCCCTGGACTATTGTAACATCCCGCCTTAGGAATAGCTAAATTTAGAAAGAACTAATTTGTAAAGAGCTAATTTGAAATTTGTTCAAGTTAAGCTTAAGTTGTGAGTTTTGGGAAAACTTCAAACGACCATAACTTTCGGTACATGATGAGTTATGTGGCTCATAAGATATCAAATGAAAGGTCTTGGAATGCTCTTTCCAACGCCACTGATTTTGCTAAATTTCAAGTTCAGATGAGGGAGATATTCCCGTTTGAAGTCATCCTATCTAGTTAAGGAAATTTACCTGAATTAGTGAGGGGTATTTTGGTATTTTCCTTACCCCATGAACTTTAAACATTTTTATTAACTAGTTTTTTGACACGTGAATTGCACAGGGTTACCAATTAAGACAATATGTAAATAGTATTTCATATTTAAGCGATGATTTTAATAATAAGCTTTGCACAAAAGAATATTGAAGATTCTTTTATGAATGTTCAATGTGGATCGTCATATATATTTCTTATTAATGCGAACCTATGAAGATGGTCAATAAAAAAATTTATTAGTTAAATGCAATAATGAATAAATTTATTTCAATTTGATGAGGTTCAATCTTGTAATTAGTCGTATCTTAGTAATATTACCTTATAGACGATATTTTTCATATATTTTTCTTGTCATCTAACCAGATGTGTTTTGCATGTGTATTCCTGTAACGATCGGGCTCCGTCATTATAGAAAAGCCAATGAGGAAAAATTTTGGGTAGAAAAACTTTTTCGTAGTAACTTGTAATTTCCCAACCTAGTCCAGATTTGGACGTAATCGGAGTCGTTAAAATCTATGGAAATCTGGTAACAATTGCGTGATCTAATTATAAATTTTATCACATTAGTAGATAGCTAAGGGGTTAAGGTACCCGTACGACTTTACAGAATTGAATTTGGGTGAGTAGAACACTCAAAATTGATCTTAGCGTGAATGGGTAGTTTCTGAGTGTCGTTGGTTGAAGGTGTGTTGGGAAATGAGGGACTTGTAATTTTTAAAATAGCTCATTGTTTCCGTACAAGCCGCTAAGGCGGGATTTCTGCCGCCAGGGCGAGGACGCTGTAGCCGGGTGAGTGCTGCCATGGCGGGGCAGACGCGACTTAAAGTCAGAAATAAACCCCAAAAATGTTTTATTCTGCAATTTTCAAACTTAAGAGCTAAGGAACGAACCCATGGGTTTTCTTGATAGTTTTTCACCCTACTTGAGGCTAAAGGTAAGATTTTAACTCCCCGAATTCGTTTTTCGATTCGTAAAACGTAATCTAATGGGTAATTATCAATGGGAAAGGGGTTTGATCTAGAAATTATGGTGAAGAAAGCCCTAATCTTGGTATGGGGATCATGGCTAAGATCTAGGGTTGATAAATTTTTTAGCAATTCGGGTAATTAGTTATTGTTTATTGATTCCCGTGTTAAATTAATTGTTTGTAGACCAAGAACAAGAGGAACGAATCCGGAAAGGGAATACGAGGTAGGTGATGATTGTGCTTTTATGATTGTGTGATATATGTTTGTTCTTGCTTCATTATAATATGTGTATGTATGCGAATATTGCATTATTGATCATACTATTTGTAAATGAGATAGATGAATGATGAATGACAGAATCATGACTTGATTGTATGATCTTGAGAATATACTTATCATTGTGATTGTGGCTTATTGAATGGATCGGGTGTTGCGTTTCGACACACTAACTTGGATCGGTTGCCACATTCTGGCATAAATATGGGATCGGTTGCCACGTTCCGGCATAAACATTGGATCGGGTACCACGTTTCGGTATGCTAACAGTTTTGGGTTTTGGTTCCATGAGAGGACCAATGACTTGATGTAATTGAAAATCTTGAGAAATGTGATATTGTACGTTGCTTCGTAAATAATGATGATATTGTATATGTTCGGTGTATGCATGTTATTATTATGTTGTATGACTTATATATGTTGCACTTAGTGGGATAACCGCGTGATCCTACCAGTACATTGTGGTTGTGTACTGATACTGCACTTACTCTTTCTTTGTTGAGTACAGGGTATCTTCTGGTGGCTTTTGACTGACCTCGCTTAGAAGATCAATGATCGCTTCAAATTCAATGGTAAGCTAGTTCTTCCGGAGAAATCACCTCAATCTGAGAATGACGATTCCGAAGAAGAAGAAGAAGAACAAACGGATCAACCTCAACCCCTGAGATCTTAATCAGGAGGGAAACATCAATCGTCTCATCCTTTTGATAATCTCATTTCACCATTGAATTCTGGAATGCAAACCAGATCCACAACTAGAAATCTGGTTGCATTTTCATCATTCATATCAACTATTGAGTACAAAAATGTGAAGGAGGCCTTGAAAGATGCTAACTGGGTTAATTCCATGCAAGAGGAACTCCATCAGTTTGAGCGGAGAAAAGTGTGGCACCTGGTTCCTAGACCTGCACACAGAACCATTATAGGGACCATGAGGGTGTTCAGAAACAAGCTTGATGAAAATGGAGTTATCACAAGGAACAAATCAAGACTGGTTGTTCAGGGCTAGCTATAATCAAGAGGAAGGCATCAACTATGCTGAAACTTTTTCTCCTATTGCTGGAATAGAGGCTATCAGAATTCTTAATGCTTTTACGGCCCTCATGGGATTCAAGCTCTTCCAAATGGATGTCAAAAGTGCCTTCTTAAATGGAGACCTAAATGAAGAAGTGTATGTGAAACAACCACCTAGCTTTGAGGATGTTGACTGCCCCAACCATGTGTTAAAGCTCAACAAGGCCTTGCATGGATTGAAAAAAGCTCATAGAGCTGGTATGAGCGGTTGTCTAGAATTTTTCTGAAGATTGGATTCAAAAGGTTCAAGATAGATAACACTTTGTTTCAGAAGAAAAGGGAAAAAGAATTGCTCATCATCCAGGTGTATGTGGATGATATCATTTTTGGATCCACCTCTGGATATCTATGTGAGGAATTTTCTACTTTGATGGGGAATGAATTTGAGAGAAGCATGATGGGAGAGTTGAACTTCTTCTTAGGACTATAGATCAAGCAACCTTCTAGTGGCACCTCAATCTGTCAAGAGAAGTACATAAAATTGTTGCTACAGAAGTTTCATATGGTTGACTCTAAGCATTGACACCCCACGGGTACAAACTCAAAGATGGGAGCAGATGAGTCTGATGTTTTGGTGAATCAAACCATGTACAGAGGTATTATTGGTTCACTGCTGTATCTAATAACAAGCAGACCTGACATTGTCTTCAGTGTAAGCATATGTGAAAGGTTTCAAACATGTCCCAAAGAGTCATATCTGAAAGAAGCCAAGTGGATTCTGAGGTATCTAAAGAAGACAGGGGACATGGTCCTCTTCTGTCCAGTAGGGGACTCCTTTGATCTTGTAGGGTATGCAGATCCTGATTTTACAGGGTATCAGGTGGACAAGAAGATCACTTTAGGAATGAAACATTTTCTAGGGTCCTCACTCATCTCTTAGGGAACCAAGAAACAAAATTCAGTGGTTCTCTCCACGGCTGACTGAATATGTAGTTGTTGCATCATGTTGTGCACAACTACTATGGATCAAGTAACAACTTGAGGATTTTGGAGTACTCATCCATATCATTCCTCCTACATGCGATAAGCACTACAGTCAACATGGAAAATAATCCAGTGCAGCACAAGAAAACAAAGAACATTGATGTCACACATCACTTCTTAAGAGACAATGTTGAGAAGGGGAACATCAGCATGCAGTTTTGCAAAATTGAATATCAAATTGCAGACATTTTCACAAAGGCCCTCAGTAAGGATCAATTTGAGAGTAACAGGTTGAAGTTGGGGATGCTGAACATGTACTGAGCTAACCCTAGCCAAAGGCATCCAATCTTCCTTTGGCTATGATCAGAAGGGCAGGTATCCTCATTACTTGTAATGCTTATGTACCTACTACAAGTATACACTCATGTAAAATCACAGGAGCAAAGAATTGTCAGAACCAGTCAGCAATCAAAATTCTCCTGCAAATAGGGACCTGGTCCTGACTAAAGGTTAGCACTCTCTACTTTTTTTCTTAAACTGTTAAATGAGAAAAGTTGTTCTCCAAGTGTCAGTCATCAGCCATTCTGACCATTGTCCCATCGCTTTAAGTTAAAGCGACGAGTCTACTCAGGGACCTGACACATCGTTTCACTTTCTTTTTATACATCTTTCCCTCATTTCGTCTCTTCACATTTCAATCTGTTTTCTCACAAAGTTAATTGCAAAAAAAACCCTAATATTTCTCTCTCCAATACTATTTCTCCTCCTCTCTCTAATATGTCTCAGTCACCTTTTTTATCAAAGAAAATAATAGATGCCCCAAATGAAATAGATCCAGTTACCTTCTACACATCATCCTCTATTCCATTTCCAACAACAATGTCGACTATCTCTCCAGTCAACACTACTAAAGCCAGTCCTCTTACTCCCTAGTCTCCCATAGACCTCAACAACCATGCACCCTCATATCAACCTGGTCCCTTTCAACAATGTTATCTGACCATTTGTTCGAGGGAGTTCTTCCACTGAGTAGCTCTTCAGGGTCAAACATTCTGGCATCCAGTGAAAGCATAGTTATCGAAAGTCTGGTGCATATGAGAGAAGGGGTGATTCATGAAGCAGGAGGTAGTTTCACAAATGAAGGAGGAAGTTTTGTAGAGGGAATTCTTAGGGATACTAAACCAGTCTTCGATCAAACACTTGAGGTTGGTCTCCATTTTTCTACTAATTCAAGTGACACTGACGAGGACGACGTATCTCTTAAGTGGTCATTGCAAAGGAGAATGGTCCCTATCACTGCTAAGGGAAAACAACAGGTCACAGAAGAAACTCCAAAAAGGAGACCCTTCACTAGAGCAATCTCACAAAAACTCATGGGTAATGCGATGAAGTCAAGTGAAACAACTACAACAGAAAATAGAAGGAGAAGAAGGTCTGGTGATTTGTCAATCGATTTTCCTACTGATGATGTGGTGGATGTCTCCATCAAAGTATCTGAAAATGAATCTGTGGATGAAGACATCCCTTTAGTTGTTGTTAAAAAGGGAAAAGGGAAACAAGTGAAGAAAACAAGCAAGGTGAAATCTAGAACATCTAAAGTCAAGAAGGCTGATACTACAAAAGGAAAAGGGAATGATCCTAAAAGAAGAGGGAACCATTAAAGAGGAAGAGAGAAACTTCCCTTGTTCTCAAGCAACCTCTGAAAAGGTACCAGGTACTACACGAAATAAGAATGACAAGGAAGTGAACAAGCAAGTGGTTGTTGATAATATACGCCTACAGAAGGTTCTATGAGGGAGGGTGTTTGATATGGAAATCTTTACGAAGCCAGGTATGGATTTATTGGCTAATCTTGTGGAGCTTCAATCATGAACTCACTTGTTCACGAACAAATCTCCCGTTCTATATGAAGAAAAAGTTTGAGAGTTCTACTACAATGTAGAATTTGAAGAGGATGGCAGTCTGAACACCTTGGTAGGTAATGAAAGTCTACATCTGGATGAAGAACTGCTGGGAAAAATACTGGAGGTACCTAGAGAAGGGACTAGATCCGTGGTGGGAAAGTCGTGCACCAGGCAGTTTGTGAAAGAATGCTCCAAACTTCCTGACATGTGTCGTGTGGGTGTTCAAAATACACTCATGAAGGGAGAATACCAACTGTTGTTCGAGTTTGTCAATAAGGTACTTTTTCCTTGAACTGAGAAACGCACAGGGCTACGACTGACCTATTTGTAATGGGATAACTCTGCAAATTTGAACCACTCAATCTCCCAGCCCTAATGTTGGAGCATATGTATAAAACTGTAATTGAACACAAAGGCAAACATGAGATGGGTTACGGGTACTTTCACTAAAATGTTTAAACATCTGAACATTCTAGTGGGACTAGGTATTGTTGGAACTGCTAAATAGTCGTTCTCTATGAATACTCTGGTTGACTGTGAGTGCATCGAAAGGAAAGTAGGACAACTGAGCAAGATGTCTCAGTTGGTAATGGAACAAAATCAACTGAAGCACGAATTGGAGGAGATGACTGTTCTTGTGAGTAATAAGGATGCAGAGATTGACTTGTTAAAGGCTCAACTGCTCAAAGCAGAAACTGAGGGACCTGGTACTGAGGCAGTTAAAGAGTTAAGGTTACAGAATGCTGCTCTATAAGAGAAACTAATCAAAGATAATGATGAAGCAAATGCTCGACTTACTCTTGTAATCAAGTCCCTCTCCCATCAGCCTCCATCTACATAGTCCATCCATTTCCCTTCCTGTGTCTTTATTTTGTGTGGACAGTGTTCGGGGTTCTCAATATCAGTTTAATTATTAATGTATTAAATTCTATCTTTTGTGCAGTGAAGTTGGTTCCTGTTTTGTTGTGGTTAATCCTTGTTTAATCTTGTTTTTTTTACCATGTCTGTGTTGCCCATGGCTATGATCTCACTTTGCAAACTTACTTGTCATGCTGGTTTAGTGCACTTCTTTTTTATGATGCCAAAAGGGGGAAAATGTTGGTTGCCTAGGTTGGGTGGTTTCTTAGGTTGGGAAGGCAGGTTGGCAGGCTGACAGGGGGAATCAAACAAGGTTGACAGGGGGAATAATGGAGGCACTTGTGTGGAGTTTTTCATCATCAAAAAGGGGGGAAATGTTATTTGCAGTTTTGATTATTTGAAAAAGCCATGGGACATTGTAAAGAGACCTGATCCTTGTATCAATATACACACAAATGCAAGGCTGTAAAAGTCTATGCACTGTCTCCAACTGTGGCATAAACCTCTGCCAATAGCATGGCATCAAAAGTTGTGTCTATTATTCATAAAGGTTATGTTCAATAGACACAATTTAGGTTTTAAATCTTGAAAATTCTCAAGTACACAAGCAAAGACCATCTCGTGAAGTATTCTCAAAACAGCTCAACAAGGACTTGATCAAGTTGCAAGCATCAGAGTTGTTTTAGGAGTCATAATTTCATGCTTACATTGTACCTTTGATCCTAATCTATAAAGGATTCAGATCTTTGTTTGATTTGTAAAGGTCTAAATCGGTTAGAGTTATCCAACTCATGTATATGACTCTTATCATTATCATAATTACTTCGTCAAAACTAAGCTCAAATCGATAATTGATCTCAAAGGATTCACAATTGAATTTGAAGACTTTCTAGAACTCTACTCTTAACTCTTTCTTGAATTTGAATTATGAATTCTAGAGTTATGATTCATGATACGAAGGCTCTCGATGATAGTGTACACTCATGAATACATTCTTCTCACTCTCATGCTCACTTAGTTGAGTATTGAAACAAGTTATTAGAAATTGTAAAAAACTCCTCAAAAAACTCAAAGGGACTTTCTCAAAAGACTCGAAAGAACTCTCAAGACTTGACTCTTAACTCTACTCTTAACTCTTCCTTGAATTTTAATTATGAATTCAAGGATCATGACTTGATATATAGGATTTCTTGGTAATTGGATGCATGTTGGGTAGTAAAGAACTAAAAACCTCAACAAAACAAGATTTAGAATGAAACTTCAAGAACACTTATAAAGAACTCATTAAGAACTTAATTTTCTCAACATTTATTCATAGATTTGCAAAAGAACCTCATGATTGGTGTGTGGGTGAACAAACCTAACACTATGGAAGCTTACATACCTCAAAGAGCTAGGTTCTTGGTGAAATCTTGAATTTCATGAACGAACGCTTGAAACTTTGAAATTTTTCTCCTCTTGAATCTTCTCTCTAGAAACTTGAATGCTTTTGGGGATGAATGAAACTGATTCTATCCAGTTTAGACCCTCTATTGGGTGTAATTCACATTTAGAATAAGTGGAGGTAAGGAAAAGACTAAAATACCCCTCCTATTTTTTGGGTAACTTTCCTTAAATGGACAGTCTAACTTAAAAAGGCATATGTCCCTCATATGAGCTCGAAAATTAGCAAACTTGGTGGCATTGGAAAGAGGACTCAGAGATATTCCATTTGATATCTTATGGGTCTCCTAACTCATCATGTGCTAAAAGTTATGGTCATTTAAAGTTGACCCAAAACATAAAAGAACTTAAGAATGACTTGAATGAACTCTCTTCTCAAATCCTAAGCGTATTTGGATTTATGAAAACTTACCCAAATCAGATTTTCCCCCAAAATATTTATAAAATTAGTTATAAGTTGATTGGGTAAGGAAAAGACCAAAATACCCCTCATATTTTAGGGTAACTTTCCTTAATTGGGCAGCCCGACTTCAAACGGGCATATCTCCCTTGTACAAGCTCGAAAATTGGCAAACTCAGTGGCGTTGGCAAGAGGACTCAAAGATATTTCTTTTGATATCTTATTGGTCTCCTAACTCATCCTGTGGTACACTTTATGGTCGTTTGAAGTTGACCCAAAAGTTAAAAGAACCTAGGAATGACTTGATGGAATTATCTTTAGTTCTTTTTGTAATTGAAGGTGCTTCATCTAGCGACCTTAAAAGTTAAGATAATTTTAAATTCCTCGATAAAATCTTACTCACAACGAAGAACGGTTCGAGTCTTAGCTCAAAAAATATCCGGGGTGTTACATTATTTCCCCCTTGGGATCATTCGTCCTCGAATGGTGGCTGGAATGGGAATGGAACGGGGTTACTCTAACTATCTCTTTTGACTCATGAATTTGCCTATGATATACCATGAGTTTACGGTATTTTTGATACATTTCACTTAAGAGTTGTGTGTGTCTAGGGCCTTTTTCGATTGTTTTTTATGCGTTTTTATCATGTTTTGCAGGAAAGATGTTTAAGCGCGTAAGTAAAGAGACAGATGAAAGAAATGGAGAAAAGGGCATATACTAAAGTGATCTACAGACCGTAGGTCCATTGACGCTCCGTACATGGTGATCGTAGATCAGCAGGGCAAGGCATGGAAGGAGAATCAGGGAATCTGACCAAGTGTGGAACCACAGTACCCATTGACGGTCCATAGATTGATCTACGGACCATATTGCTGAACCGTAGAATGTGACTGCGAGGGTTCCAGTACCTGATTTTTGGAAAATTCCAAGTATGGAACTATGGAGAAGGATCGACGGACCGTAGATTGATCTACAGTCCGTACTGGTGTTCCGTCGTTTGCTTCAGAGAAGTTGATTTTTGGAAGCTGAAATATTCTCCAAGTCCTGGCTGACGAAAGGGACTCACGGACCGTAGATCCATTGACGGTCCGTGAGTCAGTCTCGTGGAATGAAGACGCGTGCCTGAAAAAACTTTTCTTATTTTGTTTCCCTTTTAATTTAGGACTTTTTCTATAAATAGGGTATGTAAACCTCGTTTTTGGGGGGTTAAACATTATTATTTTTATTCTAGTTTTTGGCTTAGGAGATTAACCTGCAAACTTAGCAATTCTTGATTTCCTAGGTTGGTTTTGAAGATTTTGGTATTGAAATTCAAGTTGACATTCCGGGTTTGTTATTCTTAATTACATAAGTTCATAATTCTTTCATCTAAAACAATGAATTGTGTTCATATGATTATGGGTAACTAAACTCCAAAACTAGGGTTGTGGGAACCATTAGCGATTAACAAAGTATGAATAGTAAATAAGTACTTCTTGAGTAGTGTTTTGCATGCATTGATAATTCTTTCGTTTAAAAGTGTTTTTAACGGTGCGCAACGTTAGAACTCACCTTGTTGCTACTTGCCGGAGCAAGGAGGTAATCAATAAGAAAAAAATTATCAACATAGATTTAGTGTGATACTATCTAGTAGTCTAGTGTCGATTGGTGTGAAGTAATAACTAAGCCGAACATCGATGTGATGTCTAATATGATGTAAAGGTAAGGGTTAGTAAATTATACACACGTAGCCGGACCAAGGTACGCGGTGAAATTCTCTAGATGTCGGACCAAGGATTTGGAGATACCTAGCTTATCACTTTGCATGTAGTACACTAGGAACGGATTGTTATTACTAGGATTACTGCGTTATGAGCTTGTGGGGAACACGTATACCCTAGTTAATTCTCTCATCTTGATAAACAATCAAAATTGACTTTTGTTTACTGATTACTTACTGAATTCTTACAATTCGTTTCACAAATCCCCCCCCTCCTTTAATTACTTGTTTCTGGAAGTAATTTGACCAAACTAATATAATTGTTGGTTGAAGTTAAGTCTAGACTATTTTCCTCATGGGATTGACCCCAACCTACAAGTTGGGTTCTGTACTTGATAACGATTGCTTATGCTTCTTTAGGGAGGTGTAATTTCTAACATATGCTGGATTGATTCATACCAAGAGTTGGAACCTCATATAGCACCTAAGTCAAGAACGATGCTATTGTGAAATAGTCACACTCTCTCTGAAGTTATCTTATCTGGGACAAGGAAATCTAGCCATGGAGTAAGAATAGGAATACCATGCCTCATTGGCTGCAAATCATAGCTCCCACAAGGGTACATGACTTCTCTTGCCAAGGTCTGAGTCTAATGGCACGCTCTTGCTGTATTCAAGTTTAACCCAAATTCTAAGGTTCGGGTTCTATACATCTTTATAGGGAATCTCATCCCAAGAATATTACTCTTTACCACCACATTTAATCAACATTGGGCTCATATTAAGAACTACCTCATCTTTAAGAATACCACATTCAGGCTTAGTACTCTAACAACTCCATGGACTCCTACTAACCAGCTTCTTAAGAAGTTCTCATTCCTTTATCATCTCTTCCATACCAACTAGAATTTCCCGCATTATTACTCGAGACCAACTAAGCACTCTTATTTAACTATTTCTTATAGTAAAACCTCATCCTCCTCTTTATCCTTATTTATAACATTGGATGGAATTATCACACATCATTATCACGATAAGAACATTAACCTTCTTCTTCTAACATCACTCCAATACTAAAAGACCTCTGAAAAGATATCTCACATACCCTTTTGAGCTCAATACTATCTTATTCTCAACAATGGACTTGATTTCTCATCTTATAATCTCCCACTTAGGTCTAAAGCGGACACTTGGAAGCTATGGACCTATTCCATCATCTCTAAAATGGTCTATATCCCCTTTTCACAACTTAAGTACTATTTGCTCACTTATTATACCTCATTACTTAATCGGTTCTATAACCTTTGGATCATCATGACCCTCTCAAACAAATAATAAGCCTAGCTTAGATCTATCACTTCATGAATATTCAGTTCTCTTATTCAACACATATATTTAATCTCCTCTAACACGATGGCACATTGACATCAACTCTATTTTGGTTAAAATATACTCTATCTCATCATGACTAGTAACTATTCCTCTTCCTTCTATCAAGAACTCTCTACACCATTATTATTCCTTATTTCACTAATCTCATCACTTATAACTGACTGGGTGCATGATTGCAATAACATAATCTTCCCCATCAGTATCTCCCTTTCATATAATACTGAAATTCTCCATACCGTCCTCTAACTCTGGGCACTTTCACTACTGCTGCTTATAATTTCGTAACTCATGCTACCGTTTTGGGATGAAAATACTACCCCAAGCTCTAAACATACCTCCTCATAAGGTTCTCAGCTGACACAAGGTGTAGAAAAAAGAGTACAACTCGCTTTTAGCTTGAACGTACGATTCATGTGTACATGAGTGCATTCCTTTGAAACTCAACACTTAACTCACTCATGGGCTTCTCTCATGCCCCTCTGGAGTCTCATGACTTCCTCAAGATTTTGATAAGAGAAACTCATCGATAAAGAAGTTACTTTGCTTTTCAACCACTTCTAGTATGAGGGGTAGTCAAATGGATATGAGAACGCACAAGTTAGAATGAGTCTCTATGACATAGCTCTACTAGAAAATTAAGAGTATTAAAGAAGGGAAAGTTTTCCTAAATATATGTAGTCTCTCATTTATAGAAGTGGGCCCCTCACAACCATAGATAAAATCATACTTGACACAGCTTTATAGACAACTTAGGACATGTGAACTTTGTGCTCTGATACCATGTTTGTCATGACCTGAGCCTACACCCTGGACGTGACCGACACTCGAGAACCATTGTTGGTCCCAAGGTGAACCCTCATCCTGGCTGGCTACAAGCGGAAGACTAACTCAAGCAGACAAAAGCTTAAAACTAAAAAAAAAATCAATTACTCAAATACTCAATCTTTACAATGATATGAAAAAGAATACTCACTATATAAACTCAGCGTTTATAAAAACAACTTAAAAAAGATACATACTGAAAAATACTCAACCTTGTATATCTATGAAGCCTCTACTATTACAGAAGGTTATCAGGACAAGACCCATGACATATCCAAAACTACTAACTGTAAGGTAAAGGTGAAGTCCTCCAAAATATAAGAAAGCTCACCAGAGCTGACTGGAATATCACATGACCTAAACGAAACACATGTTTAATGATACTGAATGCCTGTATTTGTATCATGAAATGATGCAGGCCAAATGGCTTAGTATATGGAATGTACAAGCATGTAAGGGAAATTCTAAAGCATAAACATAAGCTTGAACTAATGGAAAAGAATCATATGAACCTCTTCTCAACTCACTCAACTCAATGAAACGTAGTTCAACTCAACTTAGAGAAAATAGGGCTCAACTCAATAATAAGATGTTCAACTCAGAGAAAATAAGGCTCAACTCAATAATAAGATACTCAACTCAAGATAAATCAACAAGAACATATGCATTATTTGAAATGCTTTTAAAACAACTGATAACAACTCAATGTATTGAAGAATACAATAATAATTCATCTTGTATATAAAAAATACAATATAACTCTATGGGACATTCTCTAACCGACATCCATCACTATGAGTTATGTGATAATGCAACATCTAGTCCACGATGCTAGAACTGTCCTATACTTTGTTGCGGTATAGAACCTACTACTAAGTGGATCCACTAGTCTATGCTAAAAATCAATAAGGAATCATCTAAAAAGTATGATCCTTTCTACCCACGTTGGCTACATGGTTTATGGGGGCTGTGAGTTGTATGAATTCTCCCCCATATTGGTGCTCAATACTACTCCCAAAGTATTCTAGATCATATGTTTTTAAAATCATAACTCTTTCTGTGTTTTGGGATTATTACTCAAAAATCTTTTCCAGTAAAAGAGATGGTACTCAGAACTTCTCATGAAAACTCTTTTGGAAAACATTGTTTCCTTTTTTCTTAAATGTGAAAACATTTATTCTTAGGAATACTTAGTTCCCATATATCATTTTAAAGAAAATGAACTCAACTCTACTCTTCCTCAAACTCATATGCTCAAATCTTAAAACAAGTTTTAAAAAGGTTTGCAAAAGACTTCTCAAAATAGGGTTCATGCGTAAATTACGGGCATGAACTACTCAACTTAATTACCTTCATGGGTAACATGTAGTAGTCCCACTACTACGAATATATTCTCAAGAGGATTAGCAACTCAATACTCAAGACTTAGAACTTGAAGATACTACTCCTAACAAAGATACTCAATTTATGGAGTTGATGCGGAATTTACGAATAGATTCATAAAAGAACTCATCAAGAAATTAAATTTCTCAATATATACGGATAGGTTCGCAAAATAAATTCATGATTGGAGTGTGGTTGAACAAACCCAACACTATGGAAGCTTACATACCTCAAAGAACTAGGTTCTTGGAGAAATCTTGAATTTCTTGAACGAACGATTGAAACTTTAAACTTTTTTTCCTCTTGAATCTTCTTTATAAAACCCTAAACTCCTTTGGGGATGAATGAAACTGATTTTAACCAGTTTAGACCCTTAGTTGGGTGTATTTCATGTTTCGAATAAATGGGGGGGGGGTAAGGAATAGACTAAAATACCCCTCCTATTTTTGGTAACTTTCCTTAAATGGACAGCCTGACTTAAAAAGGGCATATCTCCCTCATACAAGGTCGAAAATTAGAAAACTTGATGACGTTAGAAAGAGGACTCAGAGATGTTTCATTTGATATCTTATGAGTCTCCTAACTCATTCTATGCTAAAAGTTATGGTCATTTGAAGTTGACCAAAAACTTAAAAGAACTTAGGAATGAATTGAATGATCTCTCTTCTAAAACCCTTAGCGTATTTGGATTTATGAAAAGTGACTCAAATCAGATTTGTCCACAAAATATTACTAACATTCGTTTTAAGCTGATTGGGTAAGGAAAAGACCAAAATACCCCTCATATTTTCAGGTAACTTTCCTTAATTGGTAAGCCCGACTTCAAACGGGCTTATCTTCCTCATACGAGCTCAAAAATTAGCAAACATGGTGGTGTTGGAAAGAGGATGCAGAGATCTTTCTTTTAATATCTTATGAGTCTCCTAACTCATCATGTGCTAAAAGTTAGGGGAGTTTGAAGTTGACCCAAAATTTAAAAGAACCTAGGAATGACTTGAAGGAATTCTCTTTAGTTATTTTTGGAACTCAAAGTTCTTTATATAGTAACCTTAAAACTTAAGAAAATTTTAAATTCCTCGGTAATATCTTACTCACAACGAAGAATCTTAGCTCAAAAGAATTATGGGGTATTACACAGAGACTGGCGTGCCACGCCATCAGTGCGCTAGAACTGCGCCTCTGATGTTTAGGGGGTGGTGCCCTGCGCCACTCAGAGCGCCAGGGTCGCCTGCCCCCATCCTACTTCCATCGTTTGACCCGTCTGAGTTCCTTTAAGGTGTACCTTTACTCCTTTCTGATTTTAACGACTCTAAACTACATCTAATCATTGAGAGATCCTTCATAACATGAATCATAGCCATTGAATTCATAATTCAAATTCAAGAAAGAGTTAGCAGCAAAGTATTGAGAGTTCTTCCGAGTCATTTTGAGAAGTCTTTCACAATATTTTAAAACTTGTTTAAGACTTGAGTACTTGAGTTTGAGTATGAGGAGAGTCGAATTTCATTTTTCAAAATTAATATATGGGAACTAAGTATTCCCAAGAGTAAATATTTTTTACATTTAAAATGAGGGGAAAAATTGATTTCTAAATGAGCTCATAAGAAGTTTTTGAGTATAATCTCTTTTAAGAGAACCTTTTTAGTAATAATCTCAAAGCTTGAGGATGAGGAAATGTTTTTTAACATATGAGCTGAGTATATTTTTGGAAGTAGTATTGAGCACCGATACAGGGAAGAATTCATACAACTCAGAGTTCTCATAAACCATATAGCCAACGTGGGTAGAAATGATCATACTTTTTAAGCACAACTTAGTGGATCCACTTAGTTGAGGATGTCTTATACCCCAGCAAGGTATAAGACAGTTCTGGCAGTGTAGGAAAAACGTTGTATCATCACATAGCTCATAGTGATGGTTGTCGATTTTAGAATCTCCCAAATTGAGTTATTTGGTATCTTTACAAACAAACTGAGTTATTATTCTATTTTAAAATACATTGAGTTGTTATCTACTAATTTAATTGCTTTATATAAACTGCATCTTTATTGTTGTTTTTATACTGCATTGAGTTGAGTAACCATGAGTTGAATATAGTTGAAGTGAGTATGACTCCTGCTTTCCAAGTACAAGCTTTCATGTTATGCTCAGTGTTTCCCTTTACATTCTCGTACATTCAATGTGCTAATGTCATTTGGCCTGCATCATTTCATGATGCACATACAGGAGATCAAGGTCATCAATATCCGCTTCGTTAATACCATAGCAATTTGAGTTAGCTTTGGTGAGCCTTCTAGCTTCCGGAGGATCCCCTATTTATTTCCATTATTTCAGTTTTATTAGGATGATCGGGGGTCTTGTGCCGACATCCCTCATAGTATTAGAGGCTTCATAGATAGATAGTAGTACTTAAGGAGTTATTCTTTCATTTCATTTGTTAATGTTTTAAAGACTGTGAGTTGAACACTTGTTTTTCATTTGAGTATTTTGAATTAACTACTTTACTTATGAGTTGAGTTGTTTGTGCTATTCTATTTCACTTTAGTAAGTCTTCCACTGAGAGTTGAGCCAGGCCAAGCATTTGCTTAGGCCAGCAATGGTTCTTGAGTGCTGACCACATTCAGGGTGTAGGGTCAGGGCATGACAACTATGATCAAAATCTCAGAGACAAATGTCCTCCTAATTAATATTTATTAAGGGACGTGTAAATAGTAAATTCGACAAATATTTTGAAGCAGAGAAAGTATTATTTTTTTATACTTCCAATAAATAATCAAAATGCAAGACATAATTTTGTAACTCCCTTTTCTTTATTGATGTTACTTTTTGTTTTTTACGTTTTGCAAATATTTATAGATTAATTAATTGTACTTCTAGTTAATAACCACTAACCATGCAATTACTGCCACACCCTGAGGCTACCCCCTGGACACGGACACAGAACCTAGGATCATGAATGACCCCAAGCTAACCCTGCTGGAACAATCATAAGCATACTAAAGATAAACTGAAGCAATAAATACTGTGCAGAAGCTAAATCATGAGATAATCTGAAATGATGGGGAATACCCATATATTAAATCTAAATATAAGAAATTGAGATTTTGAATACAAATGAAAAGTCAAACTCTAACACTAAAGCTGAAACTAACTATGTCTGAAATAAAACCTCTACTGACTAGAAATGCTGCGACATGCCCCAGGTAGATCTAGCAAAATGAAAACTAAAGCTAAAAGAAACAAAGAAAATCATGTCACTAGTCCTCGAAGAATGAGGACTCACCCCTGATGCTGCTGAACTGAAGATCGAGAACCAATCTATGCGTGATATGACTCCTGAGGACCGGAACCTACATCGCGAGAAGATGTAGTGCAGAGTATGCGTCAGTACTTGAAATATACTGAGCATGTAGGATAGAATAAAGTTGAATAATAACATAACTGAACAAGTAATAAAGCAATGCTATAATCTGAACATGATAAGAATACTGAAAGTACTGTACATGACTAAACTGAATGCAATGACCAAGTTTATAACATGTTGTGACTGAATACTAAACTATATTGATAACATGGTCAATGCAATAGAATCTGACTGAACTGTAAGGGAGCTACTTATAACCGACATAAAACCATATAAGCTAAATGTGGAGTCTGATGTATAGGCCCCATCGAGAGGACCCAATATAACCTGCCAGAGGTATAGAGGCATGCTGGCGTGATCACTAAAATGATGCCCACAGAGGGGACTTAAAATCTATGGGGCACGTAGTTCGGGGACTTGAGGGTGACTGACCCTAGTCTACTCGGTATTAAGCTACCCATATGAGTAAGTAATTAACACTTTATGACTGAAAAGTTGTAATACTGGATAACTCAAAATACTTACATGCAAACTAAGAATGCAACATTAATATACTGATAATAATGCATTCGAAAACTGAGGCATGTTAATATATAACTAAATTTACTGACCTAGCATGTGTACTTCATGAATTAAGAGAACTGCATAGCTAGGGTTCTGAGTTTATGCATGAATCAGGGAAAAAACAATACTAAACATGATAATGTGATTTGGATCATTCTAATAGCTGAAAAACCCAACAATTCTAACTTTCAAGAAACCCTAGGTCAATATAATAGAAAGGGAATCAAGATTCTGACTGAAATCTAGGGACCTAATGGGTGAAAGGAACCCACTAGTGAAATCCCACATACCTGGTGATGAATTCTACGGAGAAATCTTTCGGTTTCAGAGCTGGAACTGATGGAACCCTGTTGCGTTCAAGATCTAGGGTTGCTCAACCTCTTTCTCCTCTCACGTTCTAATTTTTCTATGTTTTCATGAATGATCTGACTTAGGTAGGTTCTAGTTTTTTTTCTAGGCTAAAATTGACCAAAAACGTAGTTTAGGATTTAAACGACATAGTTTAGGTGTCCAGCGCATAAGGAAAAGACCCCTAACTTGACTATTGTCGGGGTCACCGATGGACGGGACCGACAGACCGTCGATCGACTGACGGTCCGTGCTGGTCTACTGTCAGCTGTGACTAGAGGCTGGGATTCGGGGGTCCGATCCACGGACGCGGACCACGGCCCGTGGGCTGACCTATGGTCCGTACGTGGGTCGACCCTTAAAATAAAATTTGGGTTTGATTCTGGGGAGGATTGCAGATGTGAAGCACGGACCACCAGTACAGGCCGTGGGTCACCCTACGGTCCGTGGGTGGCAACTGTGTCTTGCACCTGCAACTTCTGGAAAACTGCATCGAGGTTTGATTTCGGATACGGGGTGTTACAATTTCCTATCTATTATGATTTTTCATAGTATCTCAAATATTAATTAATACAACATTCTAAGTAATATTTTAGCATTTTCATGGCGAGCATTTAGCCTCACAAAACAAAGGTCACGAAAGCAAAGTAAGATACATTCTTCTACAAATTTATGTTGCTTGACCTTTTCAAAAAATAATAATAAGCGAATGTCAGATACTTTAAAAATAATATATTTTTGGAGAACTTCATACGAGTTACATAGTATTAGATAATTTTAAACCATGCATATATATTTTAAGCTAACAATGGAAGTTATAATAACGGCTAGTGCTCACTTCGATATTTTTTTGTGGCTCATTCTTCGCAAAAACTCTTACTTTTTTGTGGTGGCAACATGAGCCGCACAAAAAATTTATCACTTAAAATTTCATTTCTTGTTGTGGTTGTTAAAAGTGGAGCTAACTATTGGAAGGGGTTTAATTGAATCTCTTTAGTTGCAATATAATATTGAGTAAATAAGATAAAGCAGTTTTGCATATGTACACATTGTTAAATTCTCTTAACATTTAGGGAACTTTTAGTTTCATAGTAAAAGTGATTTAAAAATTAGTTTATGCCTCAATTCAAATTTCAAGTCAAACATTATTTTTTGAATTCTCTCATTAGAAGTAATAGATTTTCTAGTTGTGCCACTAATCGAAGTTATGCTATTTTTGTGTGCATTGCTGACAGTAGATACTACAAAGATTAAATGCGAGGTGATGCTAATTGTTGTTTAGGGAGTTCTAGTGCAAACTTCCTCAGCAAGGAAGCTTCCCTACAATATATCCATTATTACCCAATTTATATAACTTCAATGGTGAATTCAACCAAATTATAGGAGGTCTTGGTGGCGGCAGTGGTTGTGGCGGCGGCGGCGGTGGTGGTCGAGGTGGTACAGGTAGTGATGAGGGATTTAGTGATGGATTTTGATTTGGAGAGGGTCATGGATCGTGTGAAAATGATGGATTTGGACAAATTGTAGGGGGGCTTATTGGTGGTGGTGGTGGTTGTGGTGGAGGAGGAGGAGATAGCGATGGTGGATCTAGTTTTCGCATTGGATATGGCGAGGTCACGTCTTCAATGCAAATTGTGATGGAGGTGGAGGTAGAGGTAGTGGTGAAGGAGGAGGTAGTGATGGAGGATCTGGTTTGGCATTGGATATAGTGAGGGTCATGAATGGGGAGAAAAAGGCGGTGGTGGTGGTCAAAATGGTGGTAGTGGTTTTGTGCCGCAGGAGTATGGGGCCATGGTGATGGTGGCAATTGATTCCACCATTTGTGTCATGACTCGAGCCTACACCCTAGACATAGCTGGCACTCGAGAACCATTTCTGGTCCCCAAGCGAACCCTCATCCTGGCTGACTACAAGCGGAAGACTAACACTCAAGCATACAAAGCTTAAAAAATGAATAAAAATTCATGAAAACCTAATTACAAAGCTTTAACTCAAAAGAAAACTCTGAATAATATAATATATTCAACTCGCCCCAAAATAGGCAACTTAATTCTTTAAAACATTTAACAAAATAAATGAACAGAGTTCTGAAACTTTATGGTCATCTATGAAGCCTTTAAATAACAAAGATGGAAGTCGGGACAAAACCAATGATATCCTAACAACTGATATAATTGACAAGTAAATGAAATCCTCCGGAAGCAAGGAGGCTTACCATAGCTAACTCGAACTCCTTGTGGTATCAACGAAACACCTGTTGATGATCCCAAATACCTGAATCTGCATCATGAAAGGATGCATGCCAAATGACTCAGTACGTGGAATGTACGAGCATGTAAGGTGAATTCTAAAGCATAACATAAGCTTGAACTTGATAAAAAGGAAACATACTTACCTCTTCTCAACCCACTCAACTAACTCAACTCAGGAATAAGATATTCAACTCAAATATAAGATATTCAACTCAATGAAATAAGGCTCAACTCAATAATGAGATATTCAACTTAGTGAAATAAGACTAAACTCAATAATAAGACACTCAACTCTTGGTACTCAAACTCTGGATACTCAACTCTAGATACTCAATTCAATATAAAGAAAAAATAAGAGATGCAATATATGAAAAGCTTTTAAAACAATAGAAAGAAACTCAATATATTTAAGAATACAATATACTCAGTTTGTATGCAAGGATACAATATAAACTCAGTTTGTATCTGAAAATACATGTAAACTCTGTGTATATAAAAATACAAATATCTCTATGGGAGCTTCTCTAATCGACAACCATCACTTAAGGGCTATTGTGATGATACAGTGTTTTGCCTCACACTGCCAGGGTCATCATATACCTTGCCGAGGGTATAGAACCTTACTACTAAGTGGATCCACTAGTCTATGCTAAAAAGCACTAATGAATCATCTAAAAAGTATGACCATTGTCTACCCATGGTGGCTACATGGTTTATGGGGGTTGTGAGTTGTTTGAACTATCCCCCATATAGGTGCTCAATACTACTCCCAAAATAAAATACTAGCTCTTATGTTTAAAAACATACTTCTTTCTGTGATTTGAGATAATTGCTCAAAACTTTGCTTAAAGGCTATCTTGGAAATCAAAGTTTCCTTTTCTTGTTTAAATGTGAAAACATTTTCTCTTTGGGAATACTTAGTTCCCATATAATCTGTTGAAGAAACTGAACTTCACTTTTACTCTTACTCAACTCAATGCTCAAGTCTTAAAACAAGTTTAAAGCATTTGTAAAAGACTTCTTAAAATATGGTTCATGTCGAATTATGGACGTGAACGACTCAATACAAGGTTTTCAATAACCATAGATAGAACTCAATACTTGAAACTCAATAACTTCAATGATATTACTCATTTCAAGAATGCTCAACTCAAAGGGTTCATGCGAAGATATGAGTATGAACTACTCAACTCAAGGACTCAAAGATACTTCTCATCTCAAGACTGTTTGACTTATAGGTTTCATGCAGAATTATTGGCACGAACAATTCAACTCAAGGACTTCATGGGTAACATGTAATAGTCCCATGATTAGATATATAATCTCAAAGGGTATTAGGAATTCAATACTCAAGACTTAGAACTTAAAGATACTACTCCTCTCAATGATACTCAATTTATGGAGTTCATGCGGAATTATGGGCATGAACGACTCGACTCAAAGGTCTGCATAACTACATGGAAATCATGTATACGACTCTTCTCGTTTTCTTACTTACTTCCTCAAAACTTAGTTCAAATCAATAGTTAATCTCAAAGAGTTCACAATCGAACTCAAAGGCTTTCTTGAACTCTACTCTTAACACTCTCTCGAATGTGAATTATGAATTCAAGAGTTATTGTTCATGATATGAATGATCTAGATGATAGTGTAGACTCATGAATACATTCTCCTCACTCTCATTCTCACTTACTTGAGTCTCGAAACAAGTAACTAGAAATTGTAGAAGACTCTTCAAAATGACTCTCTCAAAATGATCGGAAAAACTCTCAAGACTTAACTCTTAACTTTTCCTTGAATTTGAATTATTAATTCAAGGATATTATTCATGTTATGAATGATCTCTAAGTGGTTATAAGTAGTTTAGAGTGATTAAAATCAAAGGGAGTGAAGGTACACTTAAAAGGGGCTCAAATAGGACAATCGACGGAAAAAGAGTGGGGGCAGGCGACCCTGGTGCGTTAGGGGCGCGGAGTGCCAGGCCCTAACTTCAGAGGCTGCATATGGGCGCACTGCAGGGGCGCCAGCCCAGCCCCTTGGGCGGATCTGGGGCGCGCCGCCCTTGCCTTTCCCCAGGCAAAGTTCGACGAATTTCGCCTCTCTTTCTCTGATCCTAAATATCTTTTAATCGATTTCTTTTCTCATGTTTTCCTTAGATTCAATTATCCAACCTAAGTACACACTAATCCACTCAAAACAACACTCAAAAAAATCACTTTCATCTCAAGTAATCATCAAAACCCCAACAAAAAAGCATACAATGATCCTACGCCTAAACACCCACACCTTCAATTCATTGACAAAAAAATTGTCCTTTTTATATATTTGACTAACACTAGGTAAAAAATATAGTAAAAATTTAAAAGTTGTCAAAAGATTAAAAATAAATGTTTTTTTTAAAAACAGACTAGTTTTAATCTCCTTCAATTATTTAAAATTTAATTATAAAATTTCAAAGAAAGAAAAACGAAAAGGTCACTCAAACAAGGAAAAAAAAAAAAGTGAAGGCCTCTTGAAAACAGTGTAGCTATTTCAAATTTCTTCACAGTTGCCTCATTTCATATTTATAGCCCCTAACTTTGGGTGTGCATGAGTAGATACTTAAACTTGTATAAATGTTGAACATGTAGATACAAGAGTCCCTGGTGGCAAAATATACCTATGACACCACATAAGACACAAATCGCCATGTAGGATGCCACATAAGATGTGTATGTCTATTTGTTTAACTTTATACAAGTTTAAGTGTCTACTTATACACACCCAAATTTGAAGGACATAAATATGAAATGAGGTCAAATTAAAGGGTATATTGAAAGGAAAAATCTTTCATAAGAACTTAATTTCTTCTGATTTTTAAGAATCATACAACTCAAAGGTGACATTTTTTATCTTTCTTATATGAAATAAAGTTCAAAATGTTGCCTAAGGAATCATCATTTTGTTTAGTCATAATACATTAATGTTCTCTTGAACATGACATTATCTGGAACCAAAACCTTCAAACTTTGGGTGTGCACAAGTAGGTACTTAAAATTGTATAGAGTTGAACAGGAAGATACACATGTCCTACTTGGCGTTATACGTGGAAATTCACGTCCAATGCGGTTCCCTACATGTATTATGCCATGTGCGATGCATGTGCCTACTTTTTTAGCTTCTTAAAAATTTAAAAGGGTCTATTTGTGCACACCAAAAGTTGGATGGTATAGAGGCAAACTAAAGGCAAGTTAAATGGCATATTTATATAGGGATAAGGCACAAGTACCCCCCCCCCCCGAAGACTATGATCAAAATTCCAGAGATAGACCTTAACTAAACTAAGGACCTATGACCTCCCCTAAACTCATTTTTTTGTAATTTTGTACACCTTTTGGCTTACGTGGAACACCCCGTGACTCCACACAGTTGAGGCGTGTGGGAGATATTTTGATGTCACGTAAACCAAAAAGGTGTACAAAATTACAAAGAAAATAAATTAAGGGGGTATTATGACCTTTGTTTAGTGAAGGTGTATCTCTAAAATTTCGTCATAGTCTAGGGGGTACTTGCACCTTATCAAATTTATATATATAGTTCAAAAGTTTATAGAAGAAAGGAAATTTAGGATTTTTTTAATTCTTTTTTTTTCTATAATCCCCCTCCCCCAAACCACCACCTCGATAATATTTTTTTTTTTTATATATTTAATTTAAAATTTGTGTTCACTCACTTTTATATATGTGTAACCGCATACTTTATCTGACGCAGCAAAATTAATGCCACGTAAGTTTAGTCAAATAAGTATAAGAAGAAGGGTCTCCTCGAACATTCCACCTTCTATAAATAATAAATAAGTATTGACCAAATATCCAAATATTGTGATTCCATTTCTAAAAGACTAAAGAGCTACCTTGTAAAAATAGTAAATAAGTATTAACCAAATATCCAAATATCGTAAAACAATTTCTAAAAGAACCACCTTCTACAAATAATAAATAAGTATTGACCAAATATCCAAATATCGTAATTTTTTTCTAAAAGAGCTAAAGTTATATATCAATCTTATCTTATCAATTTCATCCTTATCTATCTTAAAGTTACTTTCATCTTCTCAATTTAATTGTCTATATATAGTCCTCGATATTTCAATCCTCAAACCACATTACTTCTCAACTATTATTCCTTAAATTTTCTTTACTTTTTTTGTTTCCTACAAAGATTTTCTAATGTACATCTTCATATAAACATGACTTGTTCATATGAAATGAAAACTTGTCGAGATGTAGTTCCTTATATGGCACCAGTTTTGACAATCAATAGTACTCAAATGGTGGTATGTTGTCTTTTAAATATTTTTTTCTTCTAATTGAGAATACTCTATTAGTAATTTTTTTTTTACTTAAGTTGTTTGGAAATATTTTTGAAAAAAGGTTTATGAGATTATTATTTTTTTAATTTGGGAAATAAGAGATGGCTTCTAATATAGAACCAAAACTTAAACATATTTTCTCAATTGCAGAATGATGTTGAAGTTTAAAAGTACCCAAAAAATTGACTGATGAGAGGAAGAAAAGATCAATCTTTCGTAATGTTAGCTTCCGAATTAAACCTTCTAAAGACGAAGCTAGTTGTTACACCATTTATAAACCACAAAAGGTTAGGACAGATCCTGCAAATGAATCAATTAGTGATCCTCACCATCTAAATCGTAAATACAATGAGATGCTACATGAATGGGTATCTGAAAGGAGACAATGTTAAAGTGGAGCATTTGACATGGTGAATACAATTTTTTTATGATGTATTTTTTTAATATGAATGTTGAAACTTACTAGTTTCCTCAAGTATGTACACAAATGCATTATGTATAGGAAAAATTACCTAATTTCACATCTTATTTTACCGTAATATCTGAAATTTTCTACCATTTGAAATTATTTTCAAAAGTCCCCTCTCGATTACATCACTCTCCTCTCGCTGATACATCCCTATCCCACTCTCGAATACATCCCTCCCCTTTCTAATACATCTCTCACCTATGTATCTGGATGTCTAGATGATGTATCCGAAAGTCCAGTGATATATCCAAATGTCCTATCCCCCACTCCCTCTCTGATATATCGCACCCTTCTCAGATACATCCCTCACCTATGTATCCGAATGTCCAGTGATGTATCCATTTGTCTATTGATTTATCCGAGATTCTTAAATTTTAAGAATTTTTTGTAATTTGAAAAGGAGTAGGGATATAATGAAATTAGCTCTTAACACTATGGGATTTAAGTAAATTATACTTATGTATATTCATCTATCTAGCTATATGTGTTTGTTGTTCAAAAGGAACGTCTCAAAAATACCCCTAACATGTATGATATTTTACTTTCTTTACGTCATGCTTTCAAATTGGAATTTACCGAATACCAAATTTGTGAATCCTCCACTTAATTATATTATCGCTCATTTTCTCTTCTATTTTTCCGGAAAAAAAGTGAAATTAATTTTGTTTGTGTTAGGTGATAATCAAAATTTATTTCTTGTTTCAAATTAGTATGACATGAAGTTGTAACTATCTACCACATTCAAGACTTATGTAGAGTTCTATATTATATGATTTTCTTTTTAATTATTCAAAAACTATCTAGCTTGTTCTTATCCTAAGGACCAATAAATCCCTAACGAAATGAAAAATCAAGAAAATAAGAGCAAGTGAATATAATTTCTTTCTAATGTATTAATAATTACTATACATAAACTTAACAAAAATCTTATTGGATTGCAGTATTACACTTACAAGAACAAAGGTCGCAAGTATCAATCAATTGTGCAGGTAAGAAATTATATATTCCAAGGTTTTGATAAGCTAAAGATGGAAGTGGATGAAGAAACTAATGAAGTAAGAGAGGTAAGCTCTTACATTATATGCTTTTTGTTGGATAAAAATTGTTTGTTTGACCAAGTTTTTAAAAAAACTAAAAGTGCTATATATATATATACACACACACACACACACTAAATTGTCCTTATTAAACCAAAGGTTGTGGTTGTTGAGAAATGTTCCAAGAAAAGAAAAGGAGAATGTTCCTTCTTGAAGAGGGAGTCTGCAACAAAGAAACAGAA
Organism: Solanum lignicaule; assembly: GCA_029582545.1. Taxonomy (NCBI): domain Eukaryota; kingdom Viridiplantae; phylum Streptophyta; class Magnoliopsida; order Solanales; family Solanaceae; genus Solanum; species Solanum lignicaule. The sequence goes on along the minus strand of JAJOOF010000295.1, from coordinate 38,225 downwards.
AAGCAACAACTTTGGCAAGAGGGAAGTCAAAAAGTTTCTCGGTGAAGCAAGGAACAACCTCATGAATATGGATTTCAAACACAAAAACAAGGTAAATTTATGTTACACGCTATTAGACAACTTTACTTTTTTTGTATTTTATGTATTTTTACAACTTTACTTTTTAAATGAAAGGATATTGGAATGTCAGCAGAAGAATCCTCCGAAAAATAAAAAATAGAATCTTCAATCTTGGAGGGAAAGCCCGAAACAAAGGGCCAAATAAGAAAATTCACACCAAAGGAAAAATACAAGCAAGAATATTTTTTAACAACCTAAATTGGTGTTGCCATCACAAGGTTCAACAAATTTTGGGAGGTCTAGTTGGAAATGACAACAGAGCTAGTAATGGTGCAAACGGTGGTAACAACGAAGGAGGGAGAGGCAGCGGAGACTATAATTTAGTTTTGTTAGTTGAAATTATTTCTGCCCTAAGTGTTTGATGATTTCTTGAAAGAATCACTTTGAGTTTTGTTCTATCAGTAAGATTTGGGCTTTCTTTAAACAAGATCTTAATTGGTATATTTTTGCTAGATTAGAGTAATTATGTTTGTTTAGATGGTTGTTACTATTGTTTCATAAAGAAAAATATTGTATCGTTTTGCATTTTTTTAAGAGAATAAAATGTCTGATATACCCTCAACTTTGTCATTTAGAGTTGATATACTCCTCATTATTAAAGTGGCTTATATATACCCATACTATTATACAAATGCTCACATATACCATTTTCTTCTAAAGAATGTGAAAAATAAAAAAGTTAGATTATTTTTTAAAAAAAAATTAATTTAAAAAAATCCATGTAGGAATATATTTGATTCTTCTCACACGTATGTTATATCACTCCTTTGATTCAATGATGATTTGAATTTATTATTTTGATGGTCAAATTTATTTTCCACTAATTATAGATGCCCCAAAGTTTTTTTTACAGATACAAAAACTAGATTAAAACCACATTACTTCTCAACTATTATTGTTGAGTTTTATTTACATTTTGTTTTAATTTGTTTGAGAGCATCCGAAAACATGATTGATGAGAAGAAGAAAAGATCAGTCTTTCGTAATGTTAGCTTCCAAATTGAACCTTCTAAAGGTGAAGCTAACTGTTACACCATTTATAAACCAGAAAAGGTTAGTACAGATCCTGCAAAAGAACCGACTAGTGATCTGTACAAACATAACCATAAATACCAGAAGAGGCTATATGGATGGCTAGCTGAAAGGAGATAGTATGAAAATAGAGTATTTGACATTGTAAATACAACTTTTTCTATGTTTTATTCTTTTTATCCTAATGTCGAGATTTGCTAGTTTCCTTAAGTACTTACACAAATGCATTATATATATTCTTCTATCTAGCTATATGTGTTTGTTGATCAGTTAGAAGGTCTCAGAATTGCCTCCAACATGTATGACATTTTCTTTTCTTTATTTCATGTTCCAAATTGGGATTTACTAACTACCTATCGTGAATCCTCCACTTAATTATATTATATCTTATTTTATCCTTTATATTTCCTAAGAAAATTGTTCTGTGTGTGATAAGCAATAAGTAAATCTATTTTCTTATTTCAGACTGGAATGAGATGAAGTTGCAACTACTAAACTACAACAATACTATCATATTCAAAACTTATTTGGATTTTATATTGTATATTTTTCGTTAGTTATTTCAAATTATATATAGCTACTTTTTATCTTAAGGACCAACAAATCTCTAACCAATGATATATCAAGAAAAATGAGAGCTAGTAATATTATTACTTTGTAATGTCTGCAGTTTGAACTTTGTAAAATCATATATATAGATGGTTCTTAACAAAAATCTTATAGGATTGCAGTATTACTATAATAACAGCAAACAATATCGTTCTATTGTGAAGGTAAGAAAATATGTATTCAGAGATTTATCCAAGCTTGAAGTAGATCAAGAAACCACTAAATTAAAAGAGGTAATCCTTTACATCATTTGTATTTTGTTGGACTACTATAGCTTGTTTGACCAAGTTTATTTTAAAGAAATGATTACCTAGACTTTCCTTGCATATATGAAAGAAGTGATTTTCACAACGACATCCTAAACTACATGACACTAACTTTTATCATCGCGCAAATTAAAAGCCAAGACACTTATAACTAAATTGTCCTTATTAATTCATAGTTTGGGGTTGTTGAAACATGCTCCATGAAAAGGAAAGAAGAATGTTCCATCTTGAAGAGGGGGTCTACTATAAAGAAAAACAAAACCAACAACTTCGACAAGAGTAAGGTGAAATTTTTTCTTGTTGACACAAGGAACAACCTAATTGGTGTTGGCATAGGTCATCCCGAGGTTCATGGATTCAATAACAAATTGTGGGAGGCCTTGTTGGCAATGGCGGTGATGGAGCAAGTAAAGGTGGATTTGGTGCAAATAGTTGTGGCAATGATGGAGGGAGAGACCTTGATAGAATTTGAATATCCAACACTTGTTTTTCATATTTTATTAGATTTTTAAGCAAAAGTATTTGTGCCCCAAGTATTTGAAGAATTTCTTGAAAGAATTTGCTTTGTGTTTTGTTCTATCAATATGATTGGGTTTTTTGGATACAAGATCTTAGTTGTTCTACATTTTCTAGATTACAATATGTAACATTCAATTAAACTTTATTTATTTTAATTGTTTATGCCAAATCTAAATCTCAACAATTTGAAAAGGATTAAGGAAAAATACATGAATTTTCTATATCAAATAGATAGAAAGCAAACCTCAAATGGCAGATACTTTTACTCAATAGAAAAATTCCTTCAAATCCACATAATCAAGACATGTTGGATTGAGGCAAACATGTTGCTGACTTTTACTGACAATCATTCTCTCAAGGAAATAACAAAGTGGACAATATTTTGTTGGTAAATAAATAGGGTTCTTAATTATTTTCTAGTTTGTGATAAGTGAAAAAAATATTATTCCATAAATATTTATATAAACATTCCAAATTAATAACCTAATAATTTGGAACAATCCGAGTTACGAGTAAAAATTATGACCATTTTAGTAACTTGATATAGTGCATTGACGAATTAGCTGACAAGAAAACATTAAAAAGGGTCCATTTTATCCTTTTACCTTTAAGAAAACCCTAAACGGATATCTTGACTAATGAAAGGCCTAAACAAATCAGATTTTTATCTCTTAATCTAACATTCTCTTATCTCTCAAACCCTAAGTCAAAACCCTAAGGAAAAATCAAAGTAGAAGACTTCCATACAAGATTCTTTCAATCTTTTTCAAGATTCTTCTCAAGGTAAGTCCTCCTCCAAGAATTCCATTCTTTCCAACTCAAATTCTTCCATACGATTATGAATCACTAATGAAAAGCCAAATTCTTGGCCATAGAGATTTGAAAAAACTTATTAAAGAATCTCAAGAAAGGTTTTCTTGATTGTTCTCCTTCAAGCTAGGGTTTCAAGGCTTCTAATCAAATTTTCTTCAAGATTTTTTAAGAACATTGTTCCTTCAGGTATGTAAGGTTATTCATAGTGTTGGACTAGTTCGTCCTCACGCCCTACAACTCAATTCAGTAAGAAATCATCACATCTAAAGGATCTAGTCATAGTTCTTGATATTTGAATTCAGTTCTTTGACAATTGAGGTTTTGATTCCTATTTTTGCATATGAATCTTATAATGATGTTCATGCTTAGTACCACGTGAACACTGTTGATTTAGTAAAGTTATGTTTCCAAAGAAAATTGCATGAAAGTTCCTCATATATTTATTTTGGGCTCGAAAAATAAGTTCATGAGCATATGTTTTAAAAGTGTAAGTTTTGAACAGAATCCTTGAAAAGAGAACCAAATGTTTTCAATGTACTATTTGACAGTCGAGAAAAAGAAAGAGTTTGATTGATGTTTATGAAAAGTACTTTAGTACAGTAACAATCCCTTTATTTGTAAAGGGTTAATTGAGCATAATTGATATTTATTAGTTTGGGAGTAGTATCGAGCACCAAATTGGGTTAGAGTTTTATAACTCAAAAGTTTCATAAAACTACGTAGCGAGCAAAGGATAGGATAGCATTGATTCGTCGTGTGACTCATCACTGCCTCTGAGAAGGCCTAGATCCATAGTTACAGTATCATCCTATACCCCGGCAAGGAATAAGATGGCCCTTGCAACGTGGGAAAAAAGTTGTATCATTGTTAGGCTCATAGTAATGGTTGTCGGTTAGAGATACTCCCCATAAAGTAAAGTATATTATTTTCATATTGTTTTTATTGCATATCTTATGGTAAAGTTTACATGGTTTTCACTTCATGTTCATGTATTGATTTAGTTGAGTGGCTTCCAGTCATTCAGTTCAGTTATTTGTCTATTCAGCCATATTACATACTCGTACATTTTATGTTGAGGTCATTTGACTTGCATCTTATTACGATACATATACATGTGTTCAGGATAATCAACATGCATTTCATTTAGATCACATTGCACTTAAGATAGCTTAGGTGAGCTTCCTTCCATTCCAGGGGACTTCACATTTATTTTCTACTGAGTTGACTTGAGATGCTGCGGGTCTTTTCCCGACATCGATCTTGAGTAATAGAGGCTTCATAGATAGTTATAATTGATGAGTCTGTCAGTATGTTCCCTTCTATTTTGAGATTATGGAAACTATTACTTATACTTTATTAAGTATATTCAGACATTTAATTGAGTTGAGTTTAATTTTTAATTTAAAGTTTTCTATATGCTTGATTAAATCTTCCACTAAGTAGTCAGTCAGGCCAACGGTTTACTTGAGGACCAACAATGGTTCTCAAGTGTCGGCCACGTCCAAGGTGTAGACTCGAGGCATGACAACACCACCAACGTCGCCACAATTTGTTGAATCCATGAACCTCACAATGACCTATGCCAACACTAATTTAGGTTGTTCTTATTATAATTGTTGACTTTCTATTTCTTTGTTGTAGACTCCCTCTTCCAGATGGAACATTCTCCTTTTCTTTTTTGGAGCGCTTTCAACAACTTTAACCTTTGGATTAACAAAGAAAATTCAGTAAGAATAATGTAAATTGTCTTGTATCTCAACATGGTGATAAAAGTTAGTGTCATGTAGTTAGGAGGTCATCATGAAAATCACTTCTTGTAACAATCAATTTGGTAGATTTATATTAGGACCCTTTTCTGTTTAATTAAGTAAAACTTGGTGTAGGCTTTAAATGTTTATTATGACTCGCAAGAATGGGTATTATGTAAATCGAGGTAATTAGATGTGTATTAGAGAAGAAAATAGAAAACTTGAAAGTTAAAATATTAAGAATTGATCAAAGTCAACATTTGGGGTAAACGAGTTCATAATCGAGGTTTGAAAGTCCCTATACATCCGTAGGGTGATTTATGACTTCAGTGGATAGTTTGAACAAGTCCCAATGAAATCAGGAGAGATTCAGAAGCTTAAGTTGAAAACTAGTAAAATTGAAGATTAAGAGATCATCACAATCAAATATGTGCCTAGATACCTCAACTTGGTATTTGAGCATCCCAACAAGTTTGTAGGGCATTTTGGTTAAATTTGCATATTTGAATTTTATCTCGATAGGTTTGTGCATTTAATCGGATAATGGTAGGCACCTAATTTTTATGAACTTTGAGGTTGCAACTTGGGTGTCGCAGTCGCAAAAAGGTGATGGGGTTGTGTTTACTTTAGGGTTGTTGTGCGATTGTGTAGAGGAGAATGCTGGGCAGAGCATACAAGATCATGAGGGGTGAGGTCTGCGATTGGAAAGGGAATGGAATAGGGGGTTTGTGGGGTCTGCGATGATGTAAAAAATCAACAATCTCTCTAGCTTCGTAAGGTAGGGGTAAGACTGTCTACACACCATACACACCATTCTAGCCAGACTCCACTTGTTGAATTTATTACACTGAATTCGGTATCGTTGTTATTGTTACAAGAAAAGTCTCGAGGTAAGAATCTATCTAACTGACAATCCTATTTATAATTAACTCGGTATTGTGCATGTGCTTCGCACGGTCATAAATAATTGAATTAAACTAAGGAATAATCCTTTACTAATATCTTAATATTAAAAATATTAAAGAGATAGGCTCTTCAAAAAAACTAATTTTAAGAGTATTCTAATATTAACTAGAATACTCTACCTTTTCACAGTAACTTTATCTCATTCCATACCTTTCTTGTAGATTTATCACTCAAACCGTAGACGTGTGACATTATATAAAGACATAAAATGATACAATTTATCCAAACATTATATTCATTAAAATAAAATAGTACCATACAATACAATACAATACATTATAAAATAATACATAACAATCATCCAAATAGACATTGTAATATAGCAACAAAAAAAAAAGTAAAGATCTTGTTATCAGAAAACCCAAATCTTACTGATTGAACAAAACTCAAAGTGATTTCTTTCAAGAAATTCATCAAAACACCCAGGGCACAAATAGTTTTAACTAAGAAAACTAAATTATTTTATGAAAACATGAAAAACCAATGTTGGGATATTCAAATTCTACCACTATCATCTGTGCGGCCTCTCCCTCCTTCGTTGATGCCACCGTTTGCACCATTTCTAGCTTTGTCGTTGTCTCCAACTAGACCTCCCACAATTTGTTGGACCTTGTGATGCCAACACCAATTTATGTTTTTCAGAAAATATTCTCACTTGTATTTTTTCTTTTGTGTGAATAATATTCCTATTTGGTCCTTTATTCCAGGCTCTCCCTCCAAGATTGAAAATTCTATTTTTCTTTTTGGGGAGGAATCTTCTGAAATTCCAACATCCTTTCATTTTAAAATAATTAATATTGTAAGAATACATAAAATATAAATAAAAAAATTACGATAAAAAAATATAGTGCAACTACAAAATTAGTTGTCAAATAGCTTATAGATAACAAGTATTTTTTGATAATTTGTTGTTAATCCGTTACTAAATAAGATTGTACAATGATAAAAAAAAAAAATTCTAATGATGAGATTTATCAATTTTTAATTCCTATATTTTCTATAGTAGTTTTTTGTAAAATAATTTTTTTGTCTAATAGCTAGCGTAATACTAACTTACCTTGTTTTTGTGTTTTACATCCCTATTCATGAGGTTGTTCATTGCTTCACCGAGAAACTTTTTGACCTCCCTCTTGCAATAGTTGTTGTTTTTCTGTTTTCTCATTGTAGACTTCCTTTTCAAGATGGAACATTCAGCCTTTGTTTTCATGGAGTGCTTTTTAATAACCTCAACCTTTAGATTAATAAGAAAAATTTAATAAGAATAATGTTAATGTTTGTGCGTCTTAACAGAACAATAAAAGTTTGTGTCATATAGTTAAGTCCATATTTCTCTTATGATAGTAATGCTGCAATCCAACAAGTTTTTGTTAAGAACTAATTATATATATGCTTTTAGAAAGTACAAATTAAACTACACACATTACAAAGTAATTATATCACTAACTCTCATTTTTTTTATTTATCATTGGGTAGACATTCATTGGTCCTTAGTTAGGATAAAATCTAGTGATATATAAAATTTTATACAACTAAAGAAAAATATAAAATATAAAATCCAAATAAGTTTGAATGTGATAGTATTGTTGTAATTTATTAGTCCAGTTTGAAATAAGAAAAATAGTTTAATTTTTGCCTAACACACACAAACCAAATGTTCTGATTCTTTTTATTTTCAGGAATAAGATAAGATAAAACAAGCGATAATATAATTAAGTGGAGGATTCACGATATAGGTAGTGATCAATAAAAATCCCAATTCGGAAGCATGATATAAAGAAAAGAAAATGGCATACATAAAGAGGCGGAGCTAGGTGGGGGTTCGTGGGTTCAGACGAACCGATTAGCTTTTTCATAGATCTTGTATTTGTACTAGAAAATTTACAAATAAAAAAAAATCATAAAATAAAATAAAAAATATATATATATATATATAAATATGTGTGTGTGTGTGTGTGAACCCTAATAAAATAGATTGACGGTTCTAAAGGAAATTGACAACCCCCAAATTGTTAATCCTGTCTCAAAGAATATATACATCATAAAAAAATTGTATCTACCATGTCAAATACTCCATTTTCACATTGTCTCTTTTCAGCTAGCCGTCCATGTAGCATCTCCTTGTATATACAGTTAAGACAATCACTAATTGGTTCTTGTGCAGTATTTGTATTGACCATTTGTGGTTTATAAATGGTGTAATAGTTAGCTTTACCTTTAGAAGGTTCAGTTCGGAAGCTAACATTACGAAAGATAGATCTTTTCTTCTTCTCAACAATCATGTTTTTAGTTACTCTTAAAGTAAAGAAAACTCAATAATAATAGTTGAGAAGTAATGTGATTTGAGGCTTGAAATATCGAGGACTGTATATAGATAATAAAATTGAGAAGATGAAATTAATAAGATATGATTGCTTTTAGAATAAAAATTATGATATTTGGTCAATATACTTATTTATTATTTGTAGAAGGTGACTCTTTTTAGAAAAAAAAATCACAATATTTAGGTATTTGGTCAATACTTATTTATTATTTGTAGAAGGTGGCTCTTTTAGGGTGAATAATCACGAATTTTGGACATTTGGTCAATACCTAAATATTGTTTGTTATAGGCGTAATGGTCGAGGAGACCCTTCTACTTATCATGATATGATTAAGCTTATGTGACATTTAATTTTGCTGAGATGGATAAAATGTGTGGTTACACACATTTAAAAGCGAGTGAACACAAAAGTTTGAACTAAAAACTATTTAAAAAATTATAGGAGTGGGGGTTTGGGGGGGGGGGAGGAGATTATAGCAAAATAAAAAAGAATTAAAAAATATTTTGTTTTCTTTTTTGAACTATATATATATATATATATATATATATATATATAAGGCGTAATACATAAATATGTTACTAACTTGACCTCAGTTTACATCTATGCTCTCCAACTTTTGTTGTGCACAAGTAGACACTTAAATTTTTATAAATTTGAACAAGTATTACATGTGTACTACATGACATAATACACATAGGATACCACGTCAGGCATGATTTAACATGTATGACACCAAGTAGCTAGAAAAATACTATGTAGGCGGAAAAGGGTGGGGAGTGCTGGTTCAAGGTGGGATAGTCAAGTGATAGGAATTGGGGATGTTGGGTGACTGTAGAGAGGAAAATGAATTTGAAATGTTACTTATGAAACTGTTTTTCCTTATTTTTATTAGAAAAATAATTTTTTTAGAAAAACAAATTCCTTGAAAAGGATTTTTCTAGAAAAACAAACTCCTTAAAAATGATTTTTCTGATAAAAATAAGGAAAATAAGTTTCATAAGTTACATTTCAAATTCATTGTCGTCTCCACACTCACCCAACATCCCCAATTCCCATCACATGACTATCCTACCTCAAACCATCACTCCCCACCCCTTTCCGCCTATATAGTATTTTGCTAGCTACTTGGCGTCATATATGTAAAATCATGGCCAACGCGGTATCCTATGTGTATTATGTCACGTATGACGCATGTATTTACCTGTTCAACTTCATAAAAATTAAAGTGTCTACTTGTGCACACCAAAATTTAATCCTTACCCCCCCCCAACCCCCACTCCTATAATTTTTTAAAATATTTTTCAGTTCAAAATTTTTGTGTTCACTCGCTTTTAAATATGTGTAACCACTCATTTTATCCGACTCAGCAAAATTAAATGTCACATAAGCTTTGTCAAATCAGGATAAGTAGAAGGGTCTCCTCGACCATTACGCCTATAACAAACAATATTTAGGTATTGACCAAATGTCCAAAATTCGTGATTATTCACCCTGAAAGAGCCACCTTCTACAAATAATAAATAAGTATTGACCAAATACCTAAATATTGTGATTTTTTTTTCTAAAAAGAGTCACCTTCTACAAATAATAAATAAGGATATGAAATCAGGAGTGGAACTAGATTATGAATGTATGCTACATCCGATAAATGGAGGTGATTGGGTAAAGGATTTATGACGAATTGTGATTAAACCCTAACAAGAAAACCTAAATGATGAACTAAGGTTGAATACGGTCGATTTATTATATATATATATGATACGGATAGAGGAGTAATTCGTAGGTGATGGTTGTGATTCTATGATTGTGTGATGTATGCTTGTTCTTGCTTCATTATGATACTTGTATATGTATGAATGTTGCAATGTTGATCACACTTGTTGTAAAAGAGATAGATGGATGATGATTGCCATGAAATCATGACTTATATGTATGATCTTGATTATATACCTGTGATTGTGATTGTGGTGTGTGAATGGGATCGGTTGTCACGTTTCGACATAACTAACTGGGATCGATTGCCGCATTCTGGCATTACTATTGGACCGGTTGCCACGTTCTGACATAATTATGTGATAGGTTTCCACGTTCCGGCATAACTAACTCGGATTGGTTGCCACGTTTTGACATGCTAATTGTTTGGGTTTGGGTTCCATTAGAGGACAAATGATGTGATATAAAATGTGAAGTTTTTCGTTGTTCGTATAAGTTGATAACATGGTATAGGCTTGACATACGCTTGTGAGCATAGTCTTGTATTGACTTGTATATATTGTACATAGTGGGGACATGATGTGACAATTTATAATTGGGTTGTTCGGGTGTTGTAATGGCGAGAGTAGAGTTAGTGTATGTGATGGACTATGCTTAGGTGGATTTTATCTTGGGGGAAAGAGATTAGGTTTAGTGTTAAGATAGCTTGAATTAATGTATTATGTGACTGTGGTTGGTAATGTGTCAAGGAAGCAAGGGTAGGATTTGTACGGTAAGTTGAATTGGCGGTGGTTGTACTTGGGGATTTTTCTATGTGTTTAGAATGGTTAAGCTATGATCAAGAATCCGGAAAGTTAATGGATTGAAAAGGAGGTTAGTAGTTAGAATGCTAGTGTGATTTGGAGGTATTCCTAGAAAGGGAAAAGGTTGAGAAGTGGGTGGTTATTTCATGATCCTACTAGTTGGTTTCTTATGTTATGTGGTGGGCGTCGGGTTGACAGATAATGCCTACCAGTGCGTATGTTTTGTACTGATACTACTCTTTCTATGTCTTTGACATAGTCTGGATGCAGGATTGGTGACGTTTCATTAGGTGAAGACGAAGAAAATCTCCCACATCTTCTATTCTTCCTTCCGCATGGTGGGAGCTATGTCTTTTATTTATCTTGTCTAGTTGTACTTTTAGTAGCTCTTGTACCTGTTTAGACTAGATTCATGGGAGTTGCTTAAATTACCTTACAAGTTTAGCTAATAGTGTGTCCAAGGATATTAATTGTAAAATCATAGTGTATTACAATATTTATTCTTTTTTTCTTAAATTCCGCATGTTTTACTATTGGGATATGAGGGTTCTCCTACTTAGGTATTAGAGTGGGTTCCCGCACGATCCGGTGGGTTTGGTTGTGACAAATTCATTTCAGAGCATAGGTTACCAGTCTCCCAGTACAAGAGCAAAATGTAGACTAGACTCATGTGGATTGGTGTGTTGACGTCCACATCTAATCCACAAGAGGCTAGAAAATATTATGGAAGTTGTTCCACTTATTTTCTCCTTTCGTGCGAGTCTCTAATGTGGTATGAGTTGAGACCAATTGGTATCTCAACTAGGTGAACTAGACGTCTTTGATACAACTGAAGGGACACCAACACGTTAATTGGAACTTGGAAGGTTCCAATTGGTATCTAGCCTTAGGGGCTGAAAAAGGGAATGGATGACCAGTAATGGTCATCTATGGAACGAACTAACTAATAAATTGGAATTTCCTGTGTGTTGCGTCTTGGCAACTATGTTTGTATTCTTCATGTAGATTGAATTAACCGTGAATGTAAAGTTGCACTTGATGAACGTGTAGATGCGATTTCGTGTACTATAAATGTGTGTAAGAGCCTTTTTTGTGCAATGTGTTGGTAAATTTGATTCAAAATTATGAGAGTCATAAAAACTGGGGTGTATCCTGGGGATGTGTGGATCTAACGTTGAACTAATGAGAACTAGTGGGATGCCGTGTCGTTAAGATTGATTCAGATTAGTTAATGACTTTCGTGTCTTGGAGATTTATCTTAGATTGTTTGGTTAAGCTGGAAACCTTGGGGAAATCTTAGGAAAACGAAAATAGCCCAGAAATTATTAGCCTAGGTTCTTGTCCTGTCTGAACCGCTAGGGCGGGATTATTCCTGCCATAGTGACACTGCCAGAGCGGGATTATTCCCGCCAGAGCGAGACAGGGTGAGGTAGAACCTCAACCGGCCTCCCCTGTTTTCTGAAATTTGAAAATGTCAACCCCTACAATCTTAACAGTGTTCAACAACAGAAGTAATAGATTATAAGCGCCTTAAGATTAAATAAAAGGCTACATCATATAGCAAAAACAAGCATCCATGTGCTACAGAAACTTAGAAAGTCGAAAGCTAAAAACAAGTTGTCTTAAATTTACAAGGCTAAAAGAGGTAAACGAAATAATCAAGGACTCTCGGAGTGGGTGGTGTCAATGTCAGAGTGGAGGTCCTCTGGAGGTATCACGCCCGCCCAGGCCTCATTCAGCATCGGGAATTGTGTAAATTCCTTTGGATCTAATTGAGGAATGTCCTTGCCAGGGGCAACACAAGTAAAGATGGCCTTGATAGTCTTCAACATCCGGATCATCAGATGATCCGTATCCACTCCATTTCTCCTCTCCTGGCGCAGCTGGCAACAGAGCATCTTGAACTCTAAGGCAGTGTTGGGTGGAACCGGAGTGAGGTTAGCATAGGCGCTCCCCATCTTCTTTCGGATAGTCTCCAGATCCACTTCGACCCGTGCACCTGAGATTGGGTCCTCGTCGTCTGAATCCACAGCCGCCTTACTACTGCTAGCCCTGCCAGTCCTCCTCCTCTTGCCCCTAGAAGTGGAACCTAACCTAACCAAAAAAGGGTGAAGGAGGGATTTATAGGAAGTACCTCGTCAGCTTCAAATAGTGGCACTCCTGCCCGCTTGCATAGTACAGTAATGAGTCCCAGTAGGAAGAAGGCCTTTTTGTTGCCCCGATAAAAAATCTTCCATTCCGAGATAATCTGTGCCATCATATTTAGCTGGATGCTCTGCATGGCACATGCCACCACCAATGCTTGGGGAAAGGTCACATCGGTATGGTTTCCAATGGGCAGATCCTCCTAGTCACCAAGTGTAGCCACCTCTTAGCATTAGGTGACCAGTCTGTGCTAGTAATACCCTATCCAGTTTCCCAGTAAACCTGATCCCGGCGCGTAGGCTCGACAAGAGTGTCTCTCAGCCACTCAAGATCCATTTCCCTTAGCATGTCCTCGTACGCATTGTTTCCGACCTCCGGTACCTCTAGGGCCTCATTAATAGCAGTGGCGTTCAGAGGAATGTTGACTCCCCTGATGCAGATGGAGGAGTGAGGGTCGTCCCATCACATTGTAGGAAGGATGGGGTAGAACTCCCTCAACCAAGAAAAGCGTGCATCTGGGGGAGCCTCAGTCAGTGGAACACACCCGAACTCCATCAAGCGAGCATAAAATACAGGCCCCTTCTCCTCTAGCTTGTGTAGCACAAAACCCCTCTCTCAACAAAACCCCGTGTTGCGGTTGTCATGATATCTCTCACGACTAGCGGTATCAAGAAACCGGATGAAAGGTAAATGTTTGTCGTTTTGTCCTGCCATTTAGAGAGCCTGCATTAAGTTGGAAATCAGTTAGAACGCAATAGGATAGTCGGTGTAACGCTGAAAATGAAGGAAGAGAAAATTGGGTGTTAAGGGGTGAGGCCACTGCCTGGCATATCCCGCCACAATGGCTTGGCGGGATTATGAAGGTCGCCATAGTGGGATGAAGGCTGCCAGAGCGGCCTTCATCTGGGACGAACACCACGCGCAATAATGGTTCCCCTTCATCCCAAAACCCCTGTTTTTGACAGAGTTTTAGCAGATCAGAGGTATTTAATTATCCTAGAACATAAATAAGCAATTATTTCGGTAAAATAACTCCTAAAGAGGCCTAAATTGGAGTTTTACATCAAGGGACCCTTTGACTTCCCCCACCCATTTCGGTATCATTTTACCCATATATCTACGAAAAGCCTTACACCCAGGACGTCGTGGGAATGTTGGAGACATAAGGGAAGTAACCATGCTACGTTTTTCTAAAAAATCTAGCAACCTAGTTCAATTTCGAAAAACCACCCCAAAATTGATTCTAAATAATTGAATAGCAGCATGCAAATGTTGTTAATAAACTACTGAAGTAAAGGGTGAAGGGAACTGAGATTTGACCTTGATTTCGACGTTCGGTGGGAGAGGTTTGAGAGGATTTAGTAAGAAGAGAGTGAAAATGAGGAAACCTTTCCTCATTTTTCCCTTTACTGCCCCGCTTTCCCACTACAACGGAAGATATCATGCCACGGCGGCCCCGCCCCAGCAGAAGGGCTGCCGCCCTAGCAGGCCAGGCTATGTATTTATAATAATTTCGATTCTTCATGTGGGACTTCATATATCCCTCTAGTTTGTTGGGTATATTATTCTTTCTTATGAACTAAGTGGAAGGTCGACATTCGTTGTGATCCCGTAGTGGACCAATCCTTGAATTTAATAATAAATCAAAATGGGGCAGGTGATGTTCTGTGCACTGGTCATTCGCGGAAGAACGAGGGTAAATTGGTATCTATTGTAATGACCGTAACCGTCGTTATTTAAGAGGAACAAGAAATTCGGGGAAATCTAGGCCACTGTCCGGCCCAGAGCAGGCCAGATGCCGATAGGGCGGCGGCGCCATGGTGGGATAAGTTGGCGCCATAGCGGAATAGGCAAGGCAGATAAAAAATTATGAGAAATCCTATTTTCTCCATCTTCCTAAAATACCTAAATAAGTCGTAAAACACCCTAAAAACATCATAAAAGATGCTCTAAGCTTGGGAAGGGAGGAGAAAGAGATTTCTAGCGTGAGGATGGGGAAATCTTACGGATTCTTGGACAAATCCACCGTCGCGAAGCCTGAAAAACTGGAAACAAAGTCAAAACTCCGTACAACTGCTTGGGGCCAAGGTAGGCTAGGTTATTACAATCGAGTAGATATAAATTTGTGCTTACTACGTGATAAATGTAAATCAATGGTAGGGTTGTGTGTAGACCTTCGTGCACCAAGTAATTTCCATGAATAACCCCTAGAATTCAAAGTATGTGGGTTTATGCATTGTGAGGAGGAATTGGTGAATTGTTAGGAACCCAAGAATATGCTATCATGGATAGAATTGGGTCAAGAATAAGGATATGAAATAAGGAGTGGAACTAGATTATGAATGTATGCTACATCTGATAAATGGAGGTGATTGAATAAAGGATTTATGACGAATTGTGATTAAACCCTAACAAGAAAACCTAAATGATGAACTAAGGCTGAGTACGCTCAATTTATTATATATATATGATAGGGATGAGGAGTAATCTGTAGGTGATGGTTGAGATTCTATGATTGTGTAATGTATGCTTGTTCTTGCTTCATTATGATACTTGTATATGTATGAATGTTGCAATATTGATCACACTTGTTGTAAATGATATAGATGGATGATGATTGCCATGAAATTATGATTTATATGTATGATCTTGATGATATACTTGTGATTGTGATTGTGGTGTGTGAATGAGATCTGTTGTCACGTTTCGGCATAATTAACTGGGATCGATTGCCACGTTCCGGCATAACTATTGGGTCGGTTGCCACGTTCTGACATAATTATGGGATCGGTTGCCACATTCCGGCATAACTATCTTGGATCGGTTGCCACGTTCTGGCATGCTAACTGTTTGGGTTTGGGTTCCATGAGAGGACGAATGTTGTTATATAAAATGTGAAGTTGTTCGTTGTTCGTATAAGTTGATAATATGGTATATGCTTGACATACGCTTGTGAGTATAGTCTTGTATTGACTTGTATATGTTGTACTCAGTGGGGACATGAAGTGATAATTTGTAATTGGGTTGTTCGGGTGTTGTAATGGCGAGAGTAGAGTTAGTGTATGTGATGGACTATGCTTGGGTGGATTTCACCTTAGGGGAAAGATATTAGGTTTAGTGTTAAGAAAGCTTGAATTAATGTATTATGTGACTATGGTTGGTAATGTGGTGAGGAAGCAAGGGTAGGATATGTACGATAAGTTGAATTGGCGGTGGTTGTACTTGGGTTTAGAATGGTTAAGCTATGATCAAGAATCCGAAAAGTTAGTGTATTGAAAAGGAGGTTAGTAATTAGAGTGCTAGTGTGATTTGGAGGTATTCCAAGAAAGGGAAAAGGTTGAGAAGCGGGCGGTTATTTCATGATCCTACTAGTTGGTCTCTTATGTTATGTGGTGGGCGTCGAGTTGGCCGATGATGCCTACCAGTGCGTGTGTTTTGTACTGATACTTCTCCTGCTATGTCCTTGACATAATCTGGATGCAGGATTGGTGACGTTTCATTAGGTGAAGACGAATCCAGCAGCTTCTATTCCTGTGGGATCTGTGTCTTTTATTTATCTTATCCAGTTGTACTTTTAGTAGCTGTTGTACCTGTTTAGACTAGATTCGTGGGAGTTATTTAAATTACCTTACAAGTTTAGCTAATAGTGTGTCCAAGGATATTAATTATAAAATCATAGTATATTATTATATTTATTCCCGTTTTCCTTAAATTCCGCATGTTTTACTATTGGGATATGATGCTTCTCCTACTTAGGTGTTAGAGTGGGTGCCCGCACGATCCGATGGATTGGGTCGTGACAAACTATTTGTGCCCTAGGTGTTTGATGAATTTTTTGAAAAAAATCACTTTGAGTTTTGTTCTATCAGTAACATATGGGTTTTCTGGATACAGGATCTTAATTGTTCTATTTTTGCTATAATACAATATCTATTTTGATAGTTGTTATTATGTATTGTTTCATAATGTTTATATTGTATGGTACTGTATTGTTTTAATGAATACAATGTTTGGATAAATTGTATCATTTAATGTCTTTATATAATGTCACACATCTACAGTTTGAATGATAAATCTACAAGAAAGGTATGGAACACAATAAAGCTGTTGTGAAAATGTCACGACCCAGACCGTGTGATTGACACCCACACTAACACTCCGGTAGGAGAACCACTACTACAACCCAAATCCAGCGACTAATCCAATGCTAAGGCATTTAACATAGGAAAACAACAATAAAAGCTAAAAACCGAAGTTCCCATAAACTTCAACAATTGATCTAACAACTAACAATGCGGAAGATAAACCTAGAACCTGAAAGTCAATGTACCAAAACATCTAAACAAATGATCAAAGTCTGAACAAGAAGGGATACATCCCCAAACTAATGAACTAATGAACTAACTAGAACAAATATCTAAGTCCGAAAATGATGGACATAGACGAAAGAGAATCCCCTGGCAGCCCGGAAGAATTGGCACACCCTTGAATTTGAAGCAATGATCACAGATCTTCTAAGTGAGGTATGTCAGTAGCCGCTTGAAAATGCCCTGTACTCAACAAAATAAGAGCAAGCGCACTATCAGTACACAACCACAGTGTACTTGTAGGATCAAGCAACTATCCCACTAGTGCAACATAAACAAGTCAAACAACATTATAATCACATGCATATATATAAACATTTACAACATCATCAACATGAAGAATCAACAACACATTTCACATTTATCATCACATCATTGGTCCTCTCATGGAACTCAAACCTAAACAGTTAGCATGCCGGAACGTGGCAATTCGATCCATATTTATGCCGGAACATGGCAATCCGATCCCATATTTATGTCGGAATGTGGTAATCCGATTCATGTTAATTATGCGGGAATGTGGAAATCCGATCCCATTCACACACCACAATCACAAACACAAGTATATTATCAAGATCATACATTTCAGTCATGATTTCATGGTAATGATAATTCATTTATCTCATTTACAACAAGTGTAGTCAACATTGCAACATTCATACATATGCAAGTATCATAATGAAGCAAGAACAAGCATACATCACACAAACATAGAATCACAACCATCACTTACCTCAAAACAAGCTTGAAACCCTAAGAAACTTGATCCTTCCCTTTCCGGATTCATTCCGCTTGTTCTTAGTCTACAAATAATCAATATAATACGGGAATCAATAAACAATCATTAATTACCTGGATTTCTAACAATTCTATGAACCCTAGATCAAACCCATGATCCCAATCAATGAACAATTAGAGATACTTGTCTCGCATGTCCCTCTCGGTTTCTCAAGTAGCTTCTTCAATTGGACGATTCTTCCATTGAACCTTCACAGACTTAATCTCCTTGGTCCTCAACTTACGCATATCACGATCAAGAATTGCAATCGGTTCCTCCTAATATTGGAGATCTTTGTCAAACATAATTGAGTCCCACTCGATGGTATAATCCCCGTCGCCATGATACTTCTTCATCATGGACACATGAAATACCGGATGAACACCCGATAGATTAGGAGGTAAAGACAATCTATACGCTACCGGTCTCACACATTCAAGAACCTCAAATGGACCAATGTATCTAGGACTTAGCTTACCCTTCTTACCAAATCTCATCACCCCTTTCATGGGTGATACCTTAAGAAGAACATTTTCATCGGTTTGAAATGCCATGTCTCTCACCTTATGATCCGCATACTTATTTTGTCTACTCTGAGCTTCTAAAAGCTTAACTTGAAAACTCCTAACCTTATCTTGAGCATCGCTCACTAAATCAACCCCCAATGATTTCACTTCTGCAGCCTCAAACATGTATATGGGTGATCTACATCCCCTCCCATAGAGTGCATCGAATGATGCCATATCAATGCTGGAGTGATAACTATTATTATAGGAGAATTCACACAAAGGTAAGAACTTATCCCAATGCCCTCCAAAATCAATTAGGCATGCCCTCCACATGTCTTCCAACACTTGAATTGTCCTTTCCGATTGTCTATCCGTCTATGGATGAAAGGCTGTACTAAAAGTGAGTTGTATTCCCAATTCATCATGCAATTTCCACTAAAACTTGGATGTGAATTGGGTACCACAGTTTGAGATGATAGAAAGGGGCACTCCATGCAACCTCACTATCTTTTTCACAAACACCTTAGCCAATTGTTTAACATTATAATCTATTCTTACTGGAATGAAATGGGTTGATTTAGTCAATCTATCCACCACTACCCAAATAGAATCAAACTTCCTAAAAGTCTTGGGAAGACCAACCACAATATCGATGCCTATTTTTTCCAACTTCCATTCCGGAATTGACATTCTTTGATGTAAACATGCAGGCCTTTGATGTTGATATTTCACTTGTTGATAGTTCTGACACTTCGCCACAAACTCTGCTATGTCTTTCTTCATGACCGGCCACCAATAAATTCGCTTCAGATCTCTATACATCTTGATCACACCCGGATGAATAGTATATCGCGAACCATGAGACCCTGCCAACAATTTCTCAATCAAGCCATCCACTCTAGGAACACATAATCTTCCTTTCAAATTGAGCACACCATCCGTATCAAGAGTGGTCTCTTGTTCCTTACGAATCGCGATCTTCTCTCTAAACCCCTTCAAATTTTCATCCTCAAATTGTTTGGTGTTGATTTCTTCAATGAATGTGTCCTTTACTTCAATAATAGCTAACAGGCCACCTCATTCTGAGATGCCCAACTGCATGAACTTAGACTCTAAGGTCTGAATTACCTTAGCTAAAGGTCGCTTGGATACACTCAAGCAAGCTAAACTACCCATACTCGCCGCTTTCCGACTCAAACCGTCTACCACCATATTAGCCTTGCCCGGATGGTATTAAATGTTCACATTATAATCTTTAAGTAACTCCATCCACCTTCGCCGTCTCAAATTCAAATCCTTTTGAGTTAATACATGTTGCAAACTATGTTGATCAGTAAACACTTTGCACTTAACCCCGTAGAGGTAACGCCGCCAGATCTTAAAAGCAAACACTACCGCTGCCAACTCTAAATCATGTGTTGGATAAATTCTCTCATGAACATTCAATTGACGTGAGGCATAAGCTATAACACTCTTATCCTGCATCAACACAGCACCCAAACCAGAATGTGAAGCATCGCAATAAACAATAAAATATTTACCTTTAACCGGTAATGCTAGGATAGATGCAATGGTCAAGAGAGTCTTGAGCTTTTGAAAGTTGTCCTCACATTTTCCAGTCCATTCAAATGGTATATCCTTTTTGGTCAAATTAGTCAAGTGTGTGGTGATAGAAGCAAAGTTTTTCACAAATCGACAATAGTAGCTAGTGAGTCCCACAAAACTCCTAACTTCCGTCACAGAACTAGGCCAAACCCAATTCTTAACCGCCTCAATCTTTTGAGGATCTACCATTGCCCCTTCTCTTGAAACTACATGCCCCAAAAATGTAACCGATTTCAACCAAAATTCACACTTTGAAAATTTAGCATATAACTTTTGTTTTCCAAGAACACCCAAAACAGTACGAAGATGGTTGGCATGCTCTTCTTCAGTTTTCGAATAAACCAAAATATCATCAAAAAAGACTATCACAAAGGAATGAAGAAATGGCTTGAACACCCCATTCAGTAAACTCATGAAAGCTGCAAGCGCATTAGTCAAACCAAAAGACATAACTAGGTGCCCATAACGAGTTCTAAACGCCGTCTTAGGCACATCTTCCGGTCTAATTTTTAATTGATGGTAACCGGACCTTAGATCAATCTTAGAGAAAACCGCTGCCCCTTGCAATTATTCAAAAAGATCATCTATTTGAGGCAAATAATACTTATTTCGAAGAGTGACTCTATTTAATTGCCGATAATCTATACCCATTCTCATGCTACCATCATTATTCTTAACAAACAAAACTGGAGCACCCCATGGAAAACTACTAGGGCGAATAAATCCCTTATCAAGAAGTTCTTGGATTTGATCCTTAAGCTCTATTAATTCTATCGGAGCCATGCGATATGGAGGGATAGAAATGGGTCGCGTACCAGACTCTAAGTCAATGCAAAAATCTATATCTCTATCCGGAGGAATACGAGGCAAATCATTTGGAAACACTTCACTAAATTCAGACACCACAGGAATAGACCCAATGGATGGATCCTCAATCTCAACATCCCTAACATGAGCCAAATAATCCAAACAACCCTGCTCTACCAGTTTACTATCCCGGATGGAGAATATAATCTTAGCTTGCTTAGGCTTGTATACCCCTGCCCGCTCTAATTTTTCCCTTCCCAGAAATTCTAGAGTTACAAACTTAGTATTACAATTAAGCACATCATAATAGAGGGGACAACCAAGTCATGCCTAAGATTATGTAAAAGTCAATCATATCCAAAATCACCAAATTACCCCAAGTCTGAAAACCCATAAACACAATAGGACAAGGACAATACACATGGGTAACTATAACTGACTCTCCAACTGGGGTAGAAACACGAATAAGGGGGGTGAAGAATATCACAAATCATCTCAAAATAAGAGGCAAATCTCACAGATACATAAGAATAAGTGGAACCCGGATCAAATAACACATTAGCCATCCAGTCACAAACAATAATAGTACCTGTGATCACCGTGTAGGACGCCTCCGCCTCAGTTTTGCCCGGAAAAGCATAACATTGAGCTGTATCATCTTGTCGAGCTACTCCCTGTCTGGTTGCATGTTACCCCTACCTCCATTACCATTAACATTTCCTCTACCTCCACGGCCTCGCTGATTACCTCCTCGCCTACCTTATGGATGTCCTCTACTATTATTACCATTCCCCGCGGGTACCACTGCTTTAGACTGCTGCTGTTGCGCAGAATCTAACACACATGGGTGGGAACAATCTGTCCTCACATGGCCAGGTTCACCACAGTTGTAGCAAGTACGATCAAAAGATGGTCTACTTCCCCTTGAAGGCACGCCACTCTGACTATCCTGAATATTATAAGATGGAGTTCCCGAGTAATTACCTGTAAAGGCGGGCATAGCAAACTAAATTGTCTTTGCTGCAAGTGTTGGCCTTCCAGACCCCTTAGAGTAAGAGCCTTGAAAGTTACCCAAATTTGTTTCCCTTTTTGCGCAAGCCATAGCTTGACCGTTTCGCCTCACCCCCTGCAGTTTCTTAACATAGTTTGTTACCTCATTAAAACTCCTCCTTGCAAAAGTCATAGGAACAACTAATACTTTCAACTCATAATTCAAACCATTAATAAACAACTGGATCCTCTCCTCCTCAGTAGTAACCAACTGCGTAGCATATCTAGATAAAGCATGGAACTTGGCCTCATAAGCAGCCACAAACATACCACCTTGCTCTAAAGCCATAAATTCATCTTTCTTACTATCCCTAAACGTTTTGGGCACATACTTTTCTAGAAACAGAGCATGAAATTGAGTCCAAGTAAGTGGAGGTAAAGTAGAAGATCTGCACTCCATATAAGCTCTCCACCCCATATAAGCTCTCCACCACTGCTTGGCTCACCTTGAAGTTGGAAAGACACGAACTCAACCCCATTGTGGTGAACAATACCCAATTTATGCAACCTCTCATAACAGCTTAAGATAAACTCATAAGCATCTTCAGTCTCAGAACCAGGAAATACATGAGGCTTAAGCTTCAGAAACTTGTCAACATATCATGCTCATTAGCGGTCATAACTGAACCTAGCAAAGGACAAAAGAAAGAATCAGTACCTACATTTCCACCCGTCTTGGGCGCAGTGCTAGCAATAGGAGGATTAGTAGGAGCTTGAGTTGCTTGAGTAGATGGAAGCACTCCAGGACCAGCCAACCCTTTCAAGAACCTCATAATCTGTTGAACTAACACCGGATCGATGGGAGGAACAACCATAGTCTCCGCTGGCACCTCTTTCTCTTGTCCATTTTCCTCATATTCTCCAACCTCAAAATCCTCTTCTATCTCCTCATTATGCGTATAAGTGTTTTCATTCATAGGAATATTATCAATCGGTACATCATTCACACCAGACACTACTCCCCCACGGCCGCTACCCCTAGCTCTTCCCCTACCTCTGCCTCGACCGTGACATCTCGCTGCAGATTCTTAACTGGAGCATTGACAGGAGCTACGGGCCTAACACCGTCATACCTAGTAGTAACCATCTGCGGACAGGGGATTGAAGGAGGTTAGATACAAATTTGAATCGACAGATACCAATTGGAATCAAGTTATAGTACGAAAGGAGAAAAGAGAAACATAGAGAGATTTCCTGAAGTCCTATAGCCTCTCGAAGAAAAGTAAAGGCTTCTCTGTACCATTCGCTAGACACTATTAGACTCGTTTCGGTACATCGAGATCAACGAACCTAGGCTCTGATACTAACTGTGTCACGACCCAGACCATCGTGATTAACACCCACACTAACATTCCGATGGGAGAACCACTACTAAAACCCAAATCAAGAGACTAATCCAAAGCTAAGGCATTTAACATAGGAAAACATAAATAAAAGCTAAAAACTAAAGTTCCCATAAACTTCAACAATTGATCTAACAACTAACAATGCGGAGGATAAACGTAGAATCTGAAAGTCAATGTACCAAAACATCTAAATAAATGATCCAAGTCTAATCAAGAAGGGATACATCCCCAAACTAATGAACTAATCAACTAACTAGAACAAATATCTAAGTCCGGAAATGATGGACATAGATGAAAGAGAATCCCCTGGCATCCCAGAAGAATTGGCTCACCCTTGAATTCGAAGTAATGATCACATATCTTCTAAGTGAGGTCTGTCAGTAGCCGCTTGAAGATGCCGTGTACTCAAAAAAATAAGAGCAAGTGCAGTATCAGTACACAACCAAAGTGTACTGGTTCTGTACTTTGGTTGACGCGGCTATCCCACTAATGCAACATAAACAAGTCAAACAACATTATAATCACATGCATAAATATCAACATTTACAACATCATCAACATGAAGAATCAACAACGCATTTCACATTTATCATCACATCATTGGTCCTCTCATGGAACCTATACCCAAACATTTAGCATGCCGGAACGTGGCAATCTGATCCCATATTTATGCCGAAATGTGGCAACCAATACCATATTTATGTCGAAATGTGGCAATCCGATCCAAGTTAATTATGTCAGAACGTGGCAATCCGATCCAAGTTAATTATGTCAGAACGTGGCAATCCGATCCAAGTTAATTATGTCAGAACGTGGCAATCCGATCCAAGTTAATTAAGTCGGAACGTGGCAATCCGATCCCATTCACACATCACAATCACAAGCACAAGTATATCCTCAAGATCATACATTTAAGTAATGATTTTATTGTAACGATAATTCCTCTATCTCATTTACAACAGGTGTGATCAACATTGCAACATTCATACATATGCAAGTATCATAATAAAGCAAGAACAATCATATATTCCACAAACATAGAATCACAACCATCACCTACTTCAAAATAAGCTTGAAACCCTAATAAATTTGATACTTCCCTTTCCAGAATTGTTCCTCTTGTTTTTGGTCTACAAACAATCAATATAATACGTGAATCAATAAGCAATCATTAATTACCCGGATTACTAACAATATTATGAACCCTAGATCAAACCCATTATCCCAATCATCCAATTTAGGGTTGATTCCACCATAAAATCGATCACAAAACCCTTCCCCATCAATATTCACCCATTATATTACATTCTACGGATCAAAAAATGGATTCGGAGAGTGAAAATCTTACATTTAGCCTCAAGAATGGTGAAAAATGAGTCAGAGTCGCCTGGGGGTTGTTCCTTAGATCAAAAAGTCTAAAAGTGCAGAATGAGGTCGTTTAGGGGTTTATTAACGAGATTAAGTCTAGTCAGGCCCGCTGTAGCGACCCTCACCCCGGTGTAGCGTCCCTGCCAAAGCGATCAGAAGCCCGCCCCAGCGGCTTCCATGTAACAGTGAGCTATTAGTCTCTCATCTATGATACAAGTCTCGTCGTACTTGCCACAACGACCCTAATCTCACCGTAGTGGCTCCGCCAAAGCGGTCAAACCCAGCGCCAAAGCCGTCAAAACGAAACAGAGAGTTATTTCAAGAATTCCAAAATTCCCATTTCACAACACATCTCTAACCCACGACGATCAAAAAAATACCCTTTACGCTAAGATCGATTCCGGGAGTTCTACTTGCCCGAATTCAATTTCGTAAAATCGTACGAGTTTGTTAATGAGTTATCTAACACCTCATGTAATAGAAATCAGAAAGGATCCACCTAATTGCTACAATATTTTCCTACACCTCAATGACTCCGATTTCATCCAAATCTTGACTAGGTTGGGAAAATCCAAATACTATGGAAATGTTTTTCCGGCCCCAAATTCTCCCTTGTTGGCATTTCTCTAACGACGGGAACAGGTCGTTACAGAAAAGGTAGAGTATTCTAGTTCATGTTAGAATACTCTTAATATTATTTTTTTGAAGAGCCTATAATTTTAATACTCAAATATTAGTAAAGGATTATTCCTTAGTTTAATGCATTTATTTATGCACGGGCATATTACCTAGTTATTTATATATAGGATTGTTAGTTAGATAGATTCTTACCTCGGGACTTTTCATGTAACAATAACAACAACGATAACAAAATCAGTGTAATTAATTCAAAAAGTGGAGTTGGCTAGAATGGTGCATATGGTGTGTAGACAGTCTTACCCCTTCCTTATGAAGGTAGAGATATTGTTGATTTTTACATCATCGAAGACCCCACAAACAGCTCATTCCTTTCCCTTTCCAATCGCGGACCTCAAACCTCATGATCATAATGATCTCCCCAACATTCTCCCCTACGCAATCGCACAACAACCCTTGCGACCCTGAATCAAAACAGCCCTATCACCTCTTCGCAATTGCGACACCCAAGCTTGCAACCTCAAAGTTCACAAAAATTAGGTGCCTACCATTATCTGGTTAAGTGCATGAACTTATCGAGAAGAAAATGAAATATGCAAATTACACCAAAATGCCCCGCAAACTTGTTGGGATGCTCAAATACCAAGGTGAGGTATCTAGGCACATATTTGATTGTGATAATCTCTTAATCTTTAATTTTACTAGTTTGCAACTTAAGCTTCTGAATCTCTCCCGATTTCATTGGAACTTGTTCAAACTATCCACTAGATTCATAAATCACCATTAGAATGTATAGGGAGTTTTAAACCTCGATTTTGAGCTTGTTTTTCCCAAATGTTGACATTGATCAATTCTTAAAATTTTAACATTCAAGTTTCTGATTTTGTTCTCTAATACACATCTAATTACCTCAAGTTACGTATTACCCATCCTTTCAAGTCATGATATGCATTTAATGCCTACACCAAGTGTCACTTAATTAAGGGAAAAGGATCCTAATATAAATCTACCAAACTGATTGTTACAAGAAGTGATTTCCTTGATGACCTCCTAAATTCATGATACTAACTTTTATCGTCATGTTGAGATGCCAAGACAATTTACTTTATTCTTACTAAATTTTCTTTGTTAATCCAAAGGTTAATGTTGTTGAAAATGCTCCAAAAAATGAAAAGGAAAGTTTTCCATATGGAAGAGGGAGTCTACAACAAAGAAATAGAAAAGCAACAACCATAATAAAAACGACCTAAATTGGTGTTGGGATAGGTCATTGCGAGGTTCATGGACTCAAAAAATTGTGGTGATGTTGGTGGTGGAACTAGTAATGGTGAATTTGGTGATCTCATGAGATATGATGAGGGTCATGGATCTGGTGCAAACAGTGGTGAAAACGAAACGTGGGAGCGGCCTTGGTAGAATTTGAATATACCAACATTTGTTTTTCATGTTTTGTTAGATTTTCAAGTAAAAGTATTTGTGCCCCCGAGTGTTTGATGAATTTCTTGAAAGAATTTACTTTGCGTTTTTGAAGAATTTAGTAACTCCTTTTTCTTTATTGATGTTCAATAATGTTTTCACTTCAATTTTCTTTTTGTTTTTTACGTTTTGCAAACATTTATAGATTAACTAGTTTCTGAACACGTGCGTTGCACGTGTACCCATCTAAATTGACATAAATTGTTTCAAATTGTCATTGTATCAAAAGTAGTTTTATAATTAAATTACATGAATATTGTTCATTTTCGAACAAAAAATAGTTCAAATATTTGGAATCTACTCTTGGATACCAATAACAAATTAAAATATGACAACAAAGTATCTCTTCCCCAAATAAAATAAAAGATGACTATATGTAGTACTTTAAAATACTATAATTGTAAACACAAATTAAGATATGTATATTCTTATCTCATATGTTAATTACCTACAAGACAAAGTTCAGAGAAATAAAGATAGATGAAGAATAAAAAGAATTTGATGGCCACTTCTTAAAGTTAATTAAAATAAAATAAAGGCTACAATTAATAATCAATATTATTACTAAGGGATCATATCAAGTATTGAATCCTACCAAATTAAGTGTTTCAAAAAATGAGCTTAGAATAGAGAAACATAGCATCAACAAAGTGACAATGTAAAATATGAAATGTTCTCAAAAGTTGAAACATTGAATTTTCCTTTCTCAAAATGAGACAAAAGGATAAATAAATAAATAAGGATAAACATTTATATCATTATTTCTTCAGTGAAATAAAGAAGTTATTAATAATTTAATTATAAGTTGCTTTCTCAATTTCAAATTATTCATCATGTTTCAATCTTATACACCCCTTCAGAAAAAATTGAATAAAATGTAGTTTTATATATTCTATCTTCCATACCCCTTATGAGTCTACAAATTGGACTTATTTAGGGCTAAATTTCGATAGAATTAGTGTCCTCAAATGCATATTTTATCGCAATATCTGATGAAAACCCTTAAGTTTAAGGTATTTGGAGTTTGAGGGAAAGCATGGACACTACTTAGCAAAAAAGGAACAAAGGCAGCTGAAAGAATAAAGAAATGAAGATCTGAGAATCGCCGAACCCATTCGGCAAATCGCCAAAAGGTCTTATCCTCGCCTTTTGTTCTAGCGTGTTGAACCCTAAAAGAACAGATCAAATCAGTGGTAAAAAGGAGCAGTTGGCCTATCGCCAAGCAGTTCCGCAAAGCTGTACTATGTCGCCCAATGATCCAAAGCATGACGATGTTGAAGGCTAACGCAAGACGCGATGAAACCTACCAAAGGGCGGATCGCCGAATTGATCGACGATCTCGACTAACGACGGCGAATGATACACTGCAACATAAATTTTTAAAAACTATAAATACTCGTTGAGTGTTGTATTTTATTATCAGATTTTTAATATAGAATTTTTAACATAAACTTTTGAGTTTTAAGTTTGGAGAGGGTTTTGAAGAACTTGAAGATTCAAAGGGTTTCAACTCCAAGAATTTGGACTTGGGTCTGGTGGATTCTTCATTCTTTGCTTATTTTGAGACTTAAATCTTCATACCCATTTGAATGCAAACTAATTTTGGTATAAATTTCTATCTCTTTTAAATGTCTAGCTAAAACCCCAATTCTTCGTGTGTGATTTTGTGAATATGGGTTAGATTATCTGTTGGGTCTTCCTTCTTGATGGTTTATTTGTTGAGTAAATGTGATTTCATTTCGTAGTTGTGGTGGAACTTAATAAAGTTGTAGTTGCAAATACAATTTCACCATTGTGTTTCAGGCTTGCTCGAGAGAGAGGTTGTAAAACTAAGACTGCTAAATTAATGGCCGGTTGGATTGGGTCAACAAGAGGTTCAGCTCGAGAGAGTGAACCCTAGTCCTTCTCCCACACACTTAGCTCGATAGATTGAGTGGGCTAAGGCGGAGGTTGTTGCTCATCCGGCAAGTGGGTGTCTGAGAGGAACCCATTTGATTCGGGGTAAGTTGCTCGAGAGAGAATTTACCCGTACTATAGTCTAGCCTAGTCACAAATATTCAACAGATTTATTATCAAAAGCATGTACCCAATAGCTTAGTTTATCATGTATCCCTTTCACATCCCAAAAGTTTCGTCGCCTTGATTAGTGCTGTCTGAATTTTTGCTGTTTTTGCTTACTTGTGACAAAACCCCATTTGTTAATTGATGCGTGCATCACCCCTTTGATTTATAATGGTTTTAATCGATAATATTTTTATCTGACTAATTAGAACTTTCATTTTTCTATTAATTCTCTAGCCCATTCCCTTGGGACTCGATCCCAATCCTTGGTTGGGTTACTTTACTATTGTACGATCGTAGACACTTGCGTTGGAAGTTGTGTCTTGATTACGTATATATCAAAATGGCACCGCTATCGGGGAGTGGTGTTATTTCATAATTCTTAGTTTAATAGAATTTTTGTTCTCCTTAGTTGTAGTTTACTTACTTTACTTTTAGTTTTATTTTCTTTTGTGTTATTGGTTTCATGCAGACACCCTGAGAATGGCTGAGGAAAGTGGTGTCAAGTTAGTTGAGGTGAACCAAGAAGTCAAGGGTGACTTCATGTTAACTGCACTGATAACTCAGCTGAAAAATTTGGCCACCAAAATATTAGAGGTGGAAGTCCAGTGGAACAGCAAGGGGAGGTATATGCCCCCTAATAAGCAAACACGGTTTACGGAAAATGGGAGTAAACGTGTCGAGGACATGTTATTGATCATTCTCCAAAAGCTCAATGAGCAAGATAGAACCCTAGAAGAGATGAAGGAGAATGTCAGAGTGTTAAATCAAATGGTTGGCTCACACTCCAGATCCATCCACCTAATCGAAACACTTATAGGTCACGTGTTGCCTCATTCTGACCTAACAAAGCAGAGGGGGTCACCTAGTGGTATTAAGGTCAACCCCAAAATTGGAACGTGAATAAGGACGTGCGTCGTGCCACGATGTTAACTTAGGCGCTTCTTGGGAGGCAATGCAAGGTTTTAAGTGCTTTTAATTATTATGTTAGAATAAATGTGTGTTGATTGTGTAGGTTTAAGTGTGGGAAGTGTTTAGTATGTGCAGGTTGGCGAGTAAATATCCATCCGGCGAACTACTGAAGAGGTCAACCTGAATGACCTGACCTGCCATTTGGCTCAACACAGGTTAAACTCAGAGCCTATAAAACTTGGCGAGCGTGAGAAGCAGTTTGGCGTGTCTTCGACCAGATAGGTGATCACGACTCAGACCACCGTTTGGACTCTCACATTGGCTGAAGGTCCTGAAAAACTCGGTGAGGTAGGAGACCACTCGGCGCGTCGACGAGCAGATAGGCAAGCAATACTAACGTCACCAAATGGATGCAAACTGGACAGCTATATATGGCCAAAAGTTTTAAAGCTTAAACTCTTCACTTTCCCTTCGCTTTTAAACATCATAAACTCACACCAAGTAGGTATTTTCAATATTCTTGCTTTCCATTAAGTATTTTAGTTGTTGATTCATGCTCGGAACTAAGATTTCTTTGTCGCCTAGCATTTCAATCGCATTTTCAATTGGCATACAAGGTTGGTTTCTGAATCCTGAGTTTAAATTCAAAATTTTTTCACTCTTTTGCAATGATCGTATCATATTTTTGTGTGCTGGACCTCTCTGATAGGATTAGAATGTTTAAATGCCTATTTTAATTTGACAATCTTTCCCGTATTGTTTGATCGTCAAATGACTGTAATTTTTGGTACTTTAATCAAATGAAATTGTATTGGGCTATGCTTGCATGTGTTTAGATTGATTGGGTGAATTATGAGTAGCCTGTATTTGTTCTAAATGAATAAAATTGCTCAATGATAGAGCAGGTGACACCATTCTTAAGAGCAAATATCGTCAAATGGCCAAATTTGGCAAAACTGGGAAAAATCTAAGTATTCTAAGGTGATGGATATTATGGGTATTGTTTGAATTCCATGAGTGCATGCTTTGATTTTGTTTTCGAGGCGTGCGGGGTCAAATTGGAGAAGATGGGTTGAAAATGGGCACGTCGGGTCGTTTGGCGAGCTGAGTCGAGCTCGCCGAACCACTCGGCGGTACGCCTAATGTCTCCATTTCACCCTTAATTTCGTGTCAAATTGATGTTTGAGTCTATAACTTTCGGTGAGAAGCCTTAGATCGCCGAAAGCACTTGGTGACTCACCGAAAGTACTCTTGATCGCCTTTTGTATTCTTCCATGAACTCCTATTGCACTGTAAGTTTTGGCAGACAAACCTTTAATCACCGAAAGTAGTCCCCATTTCGCCGAAAGGGCCTTCCCAGCGCCAACTTGCTACAATCTTCAAGCCAATCCCTTCGTCGTGTCCGACTTAGCTCGCCAAAGAGGTTCGGCGATTCACTGACTGAATTGGTGAATCTATCTGCAATACATTTTCTGTGTGTATATTTGGTTTCGTTCTGATCTTTTGTAGATATGGTGCGTACAAGTCTAAACACACCACCCCGAGGCAAAGAAAAGGGGATCACAATCAATGGGGATGTAACTGCATCCAAGGGCAAGGCCACTAAACTTTCCACAACTGGTGGGAAAGGAAAGGACAAGGAAAAATCCCTTGTGTTATCAGATGCAAGCTCCGACAGTACTGGTTTTTACACCAATGAACCCACGACATATGACAATGACATTATGGGATCTGATGAAGATAACCTAATGCAGGCACAGAGGAATGAGTTACAATCTAAAAAGCTGAATGATCCATCTCGGATTAGAACTTCAAAGCTTACCACTCCTACTCCTCCAGTTCCAGAGTAGGCAATAGTGCTGGCACCTCTAGTACAGGGTCCTCCGCCTAAGTCAATGAATAGATTGATAGATGAGGGGCTTAGGACTATCATTGAGGAAAAATGTCTGTCCACGTATGGGGTTATCGATAAGTACCCAGAGATAATAGATTGCTTGGAACATCACACATTTCTAATCTTGACCAAACCCCCGTGGCTCTTATATACCAACCTAGGTCAGAGAATTTTACAGTGCATTGGTACCCCAGAGGAAGAGAATGGTAGAGTCTTTCAAAGCAGTTGACTATGTGGTTGTCAGAGGAAAGAATGTAGCTTGTGACAGTGAGGCTATCAACACAGTCTTGGGCATGTGCACTAAGATTAATGATCACTGCCAGCACTTGATCAGAACAGAAAAGCTGGATATGATGAACCGAAGTGGTTAGCGGAAGGAGTTCCAATCGAAAAGAGAGATCTGAACGTAGCTGCAAGATACTAGTTCAGGTTTATCAGAAGCACAATTAAGCCATCCAAAAATGAGTCGGTCCTTCGCCTTGCTAAGGTAACTTGTCTGGAGTGCATCATGCAGAAAACTAGAATAAATCTGGGGAAGATCATTGCTTCAGAGATCCATATGCATGCAAAGAGAGCAAAACCTCTCAACCTTTCCCGGTGCTGATCACAGAGTTGTGCAGACGATGTGAGGTACCTAGAGATACTAAGAAGGATGTGGAAGTGATTCCTACATCCTCTACTGATATCTGTATGATCGAAGCTGAGTATCTTAAGGATGAGGCAGAGAAGAAGTAGAAGGACGTTGTGGCCACTGGATCCACACCTGCAGAGATATGTTTGCCTACTCCGGCCCCTGGGCCTTCAAGTATATCTATTACCACTGCTACTCTTGCTGACACTCCATGTTCTTCTGCTACTGCCCTACCGCCCAAACCTACTGCTACTGTTGTTTCCCGTGCACCAATCACTCAGGCATCTTTGATCCGGATGGGACAACTTGCCCAATCAGCTGATTGTCGGGTTGCCACCCTAGAAACCTCCATTCCAGGCATGATTCAGGCTACCCTCGATAATGTTGTGACACCACTGAGCACTACCATTGTGGCCCTAGCCACCACGATAGCGGTGTGTGAGCGTGATCAAGGGGCCAGAAGGGAGGTCATGACTTTAAAAGCCGCCATTTCTGACCTGAGAAAAGACGTGGACTACGTGAAGTTCACTGATATGGCTATGGTCTTTGGAACAGTGGAGATTCCAAACGTGACTGAGATGCCTCAGACCACCACTGGACATGGGGATAGAGCGGAGCACACAGCCGATCCTGAGTTAGAAGCAAAAACTGATGAAGAGATGCACGGTTAGACTGAGGGAGCTGTAGATGAAGACGTGATCGAGACAGAAGTAATTATGATAGATGCAGCTGTGCAAGCTTCCTTAGCACCTGTTGCTGGATCCAGTGGAGCTGGTCCTTCTGGGGTCACTTCGAGCACTGATGCCCTGACAGATGGAGAGACTGCATAGACATGATTTCTCTTTACCTCCCTCTCTGTCCTTCTTTATTTTATATTTCAGATTTTTTGTTAACTGCATTTGAGGACAATTTGGTTTTATTTGTGGTGGGGTGAGGCCCACTTTTGTGTGTTATTCGTGAATTATGTTTTATTTATCTATTTGTGTTGTAAGCTTTAATCGTGTTTACACTGCTTTCTGTGGATGTTTGAGCTTGTGGCTCCTTTCATTTTAAATTGCATAATGATTTTTGACCCGTCCAAAAAGTTTTGCCACCTCTTGTGTGTTAAATGTGGTTGTTCTTTTGCAAAATTTGAGTCTCGGTTCCAATCAATACCGATGACTTGAATAGTGCTCTCAATCGAACGAACATGAATGCGTGGCTACGATGAGGCCAAATGAAGTCGCATAGACAATATGTGAACTATTTGCATCTCGTTATGACTAGCCTAGTACCGAATTGAGTCTCTTGTGATGATCATTGCACACTAGCAAAAGTGTGGAGTCTTGTTTGACTTATATCGCAATGCCTAGTGTGATGAGCTTACCCGTGAATTATGCATGATGGATCCTAGAATTTGCCCCGTTGGTCCGGTCAACTAAGTGATGTTATATCTTGATATGATCTTAGGCAACTTCTAAGAGTGTGAGCCAATTTGACATATACCTCTTTTGTGGCCTACCTTGTGAGTGTGTGAACCTCTTTTGAATACCCCTTGAACCTTACCTTTCTTTAAAAGAAACTTGATTGAAATAATGACCTTTCTTTATCCATTACCTATAATCCTCATGAAGTTGTGGTTTAGTTGAATAGCCAACTTAGGCCAAAATCCTAAGTTGGGGGTGTAGTGAAAAGATAAGGGCAACTCAAGAAGTTCAAGGAAAGTCTCCTCTTACCCATGGTTTTGAGAAAAATGAAACCCCTCCATTTATAAAAAAAATAAAAAATGAAAAAAAAGTTGTGGAATAAAGTACTAAAGAAATGGGGTTTCCAAACAATTCATAGAAAGTGAATAATAGGATGACTTATGAGCACTAAAGAAAATGATGAAGAAAGAGGAAAGGAAGTGTTGTAAGTACCACATTTCATGCGGATAAAAGTCAATGAGCCTAAATGACCATACTTTTGCACTCAGCCCCATTACAAGCATTGAAAAGACGTTTTTGATCTTGAGTGAGCTGAAGCAAGTGTTGATTGGAAAATACGGGCAAACCTATGGGTGAAATTATGAATTATGTTCTTCTTTGTGAGTGTGAGTGTTGCCTCTGATTCCGAAGCTTTAAATTGTGAACTATTGTGTGAATATGGAATCATTCTTTGTGTGAGGGAATTTGAACACTTTGGTTGAGCTTGAACTTGCATTTGAAGCAAGTATTTTGAGCATGAGATTCTTTGATATTGGTGAGTCACGACTTGAATCTTTGAGTGCACATTTGTTCTTTGCATAAGTAAATTGAATCTTGTTGTGTGCATTCATGATTGAGTCTTGTGTAGCACTGTTCGAGATACCCTTTCTGAACGACTAAACTTGAGTTTTCTTGAGGACAAGCAAAAGTTTAAGTTGGGGGTGTTGATGAGTCTACAAATTGGACTCATTTAGGGCTATATTTTGATAGAATTAGTGTCCTCAAATGCATATTTTATCTCAATATCTGATGAAAACCCTTAAGTTTTAGGTATTTTGAGTTTGAGGGAAAGCATGGACACTACTTAGCAAAAAAGGAACAAAGGCAGCTGAAAGAATGAAGAAATGAAGATCTGAGAATCGCTGAACCCATTCGGTGAATTGCCAAGAGGTCTTATCCTCGCCTTTTGTTCCAGTGTGTTGTGAAAAGGAGCAGTCGGCGTATCGCTGAGCAGTTTCGCAAAACTGTACTATGTTGCCCAATTATCCAAAATACGATGATATTGAAGGCTAACGCAAGATGGCGATGAAACCTACCAAAGGGTGGATCGCCGAGTTGATTGACGATCTCGACTAAAGACACCGAATGATCCGCTGCCGCACAGATTTTTGAAAACTATAAATACTCATTGAGAGTTGTAGCTTATTATCAGATTTTTAGTATAGAATTTTTAACATAGACCTTTGAGTTCTAAGTTTGGAGAGGGTTTTGAAGAACTTGAAGATTCAAAGGGTTTCAACTCCAAGAATTTGGACTTGGGTCTAGTGGATTCTTCATTATTTGCTTGTTTTGGGACTTAAATATTTATACCCATTTGAATGCAAACTCATTTTGGTATAAATTTCTATCTCTTTTACAAGTCTAGCTAAAACCCCAATTCTTGGGGTGTGATTTTGTGAATATGGTTTAGATTATCTGTTGGGTCTTGCTTGTTGATGGTTTATTTGTTGAGTAAATGTGATTTCGTTAAGTAGTTGTGGTGGAACTTAATAAAGTTGTAGTTGCAAATACAATTTCACCTTTGTGTTTTCGGCTTGCGAGAGAGAGAGGTCTTAAAACTACAACTACTAAATTGATGGCCGATGGGATTGGGTCGACATGAGGTTCAACTCGAGAGAGTGAACCATAGTCCTTCTCCCACACACTTAGCTCGAGAGTGTGAGTGTGCTAAGACGGAGGTTGTTCTTCATGCGGCAAGTGGGTGTCCGAGGGGAACCCGTTTGATTCAGGGTAAGTTGCTCGAGAAAGAATTTACCCCCACTATAGTCTAGCCTAGTCACAAATATTCAATGGATTTATTATCAAAATCATGTAACCAATAGTTTTGGTTATCCCATATTCCTATCACATCCCAAGAATCCCGTCTCCTTGATTAGTACTTTTTGAATTTTTGTTGTTTTTCCTTACTTCTGACAAACCCCATTTGTTAATTAAGGATTGCGCCACCCCTTTGATTTATAATTTTTTTAAACGATAATATTTTTAGCTATGACTAATTAGAACTTAATTTTATTTTTCTATTAATTCTCAAGCCCACTCCCTTGGGACTCGACCCCAACCCTTGGTTGGGTTACTTTACTATTGTACGATCGTAGACACTTGCATTGGAAGTTGTGTCTTGATTACGCAAACATCAACCCCTTACAAAAAATAAACATAAATAAGTAATCAATTAAATCACAAGGACAGATTAAATAATTTTTATTATCAATTAACATAGTACAATAATTTAATCGTTAAAAAGATCAAGTAACTTATAATTAATTTTTTTTAACAAATTACATGTAACACCTTGCTATTTGAAAGAATTAGGAAAAGTTAGAATTGGAAAGAATCATTTTTGGAAAGAATGAAAAATCTGGAAAATTGGTTAATGTTTGTTAAGTTTGGGTTATGGGTCAACTTCAAACGACCATAACTCATATCTTAATATGCGTTAGGTGTGCTTCCAGATACCTTAGGAAATATCTTGGAATTAGCTTTCCAACGCCGTCGAGTTTACTCAATTCCGAGTTCGTATGAGTTAGATATGTCCATTTGAAGTTGGGTTGTCTAGTTAAGGAAAGTCAAAATCGGATTTTGGAAGGGTAGTTTGGTATTTTCCTTACCCAATTATTTTAATTCATTTTTCGTAATTACTTAGGGGTCTTAATTGAACTTGGTCAGTTAATCTTTTGAAATTGAGTTAGGGTTTTAGAAAACAGAAAAGAAGAGGAGAAAAAAGGAGAAGAAGCAAGGATTCGTCGATTTCTTGGAGATTTTCGTGTGGATTTCGTCAAGGCTTAATATCTACGAGGTATGTGAGATCACATAGCATTGGGTTAGTTCACCCACGCGCCAATCATGATTCAATTCAGTGAAGTTGTATGGTTTTGAAAGAAAATTATGAGTTCTTGATGATAATTCGTTTGAAATCTTGTGTGTTCTTGTTTTTGAAGTTTCTTGTGTTTGACTCATGATTTTAGGTGTATTTTTGAGTAGAATCTTACACCTATTGATGATTTAGTTGTTTCTAAGTGTTTGGGGAAAGAACCAAGTGAAATTAGAGGGTTTAGAGACGAAAAATGAAGAAGAAAAGTCAGAATGCACCAGGGTAGGGTCCTTAGGGGCCGCCCTAGCCAGAGAGCCCCAAAGGGGATCTGAAGTTTGACCTCTGGAGCGCCGCGCCAGCCAGAGCGCCCCAAGTCATTCTCTGAAATTTCAGGGCTAGCACCCCGCGCCTCTCAGAGCGCCAGGGTTGCCAGTTCTCCCAGTTTTCCCTCCTTCTTTCCATACTAGTTCCTTAGCGAAGTACCTATATTTTCTAGTCGATTTCTACTCTCTAAGGTATGTCTAAAAATCATGAAATCATCAATAAACATGAGATCATGAACCTTGAATCCATATGTCAATTCAAGAAAAGTTAAGAGTTAAGTCAAGAGGTTAAGAGTTAAGTCAAGAAAAGTTCATAGAGTTTTCCAAAACTCTTTTATAAATGTTTTAACTTTGTTTTAAGACTTAAACTTTGAGTTGAGTAAAGAGTAAGAGAAAAAATAATTTCTTCAAAGATTATATGGGAACTAAGTATTCCCAAGAGTTAAAAATGTTTTCACATTTGAGCAAGAAAGGAAACACTGATTTCCAAGAGAGCTTCTAAACTAAGTTTTGAGTAATTATCTCAAACCAAAGAAAGAGTTTGTCTTAAAAATATATGAGCTGAGTATATTGTGGGGGTAGTATTGAACACCGATATGGGGACGCGAGTTCATAATAACTCAAGCCTTCATAAACCATGTAGCCATCATGGGTAGAGATGATCATACTTTTTAGATGATTTTTTAGTGCTTTTTAGTATAGACTAGTAACGAAAAAGTATAGGATAGTTCTGGTAGCATGGGCAAGATGTTATATCATCACTTAGGCTCATAGTAGTGGTTGTCGGTTACAGAAACTTTCACAGTAATTATATTACTTTATTATATGAGTAAATTGAGTTGTTATTGCATTTCTTTAACAAATTGAATTG